>CAJQZM010037749.1:0-40047 GCA_907164665.1 Colias nastes | reverse complement strand
CAGGGCGAGGCTCGCAGCAACATTACGTGCGCAACGCCTCAGCGCTCTCTCGGCTTCAGCAAATGCCTCTTCCAGCGTACAGGGTCGATCGAGGCAGCTGAAAACCGCATCGAACCCGGTTGTAAAGAGATGCTCATGGCCTGCGCCCAATGTCCCGGCAAAGGCGATGACAGGCTTTCCCGCCGCTTTTGCCAGACTGGCAATCGCCTGAGGGGCCTTGCCCTGCACGGTCTGGCCATCCAGACGTCCCTCGCCCGTAATCACCAGGTCCATATCGTTCACGATACTTTGCAGGCCGAGCAGCCTCGCAACGGTTTCAGCGCCCGGAACGAGCGTTGCGTTACATAAGCCGACCAGCCCCAGAGCCGCACCGCCTGCCGCCCCCATACCGTCGCGCTGAGCCACATCCTGTCCGCTACGCATGGCGATCAGGCTTGCAAGGCGTGCCAGAGAGGCTTCCAGAATCGGAATCATGGCCGGTGTCGCACCCTTCTGCGGCCCGAAGACCGCCACAGCGCCTGTTTCGCCCAGCAGGGGAGCCGTAACGTCGCACAGGATGTCGATCTGGCTTTCCTTCAGCCTCGGATCGAGCCGATCGTCATCGAGGGTGAAAACCGATCCAAGCGGGCCGCCGCCTTGTGCGATTTCGTTCCCGCGCAGATCGCGCAGGGAGACGCCAAGCGCCTGAAGAAGTCCTGCCCCGCCATCGCAGGTCGCACTCCCCCCGAGAGCCAGAACCAGATGCCTGCACCCCCGGTCGAGCGCAGCACGCATCAGTTCGCCCACCCCGTAGGTGGTGGTGAAAAGAGGAGAGCGGGATTCGGGAGGAACCTGAGCCAGCCCGGCAGCCTCGGCCAGCTCGATAAGCGCCGTACGTCCCTGATCGAGCACGGCGAACCGGGCTTCGACAGGAACACCGAGCGGCCCGCAGACCGTCCGGGTCTCGATCTGTCCATTCAGCGTGCGTGCCATGATGGCAGCCGTGCCCTCGCCACCATCCGCCATGGGAAAGGCGTGATAGCGGGCATTGGGCCAGATTTCGGAAAATCCGTCTGTGATCGCCTGAACCACGGCCTCGGCGGTCAGGCTCTCCTTGAAGGAATCACAGGCAACGAGAATATCCATGAGCGCCTCCGGAATGACGCGCCATCATTGCCCGAGTGTCAGGCCGGTCAAGCCCCGGCCTGCACGTCAATCAGCGATACCCGGCCTCAGACGTTGAAGCGGAACAGCAGAACATCGCCGTCCTGCACCACATATTCCTTGCCTTCGATACGCAGCTTGCCCGCTTCCTTGGCACCCGACTCACCACCACAGGCAATATAATCGTCATAAGCCACGGTTTCGCAGGCAATGAAGCCGCGCTCGAAATCATTATGGATGACCGCCGCCGCCTGAGGTGCCTTGGTGCCCGTGGTGATGGTCCAGGCGCGCGTTTCTTTCGGACCGACCGTGAAATAGGTGCTCAGGCCCAGCAGCCCGTAGCCCGCAGCGATCACACGATCCAGACCCGAGTTGTTCAGACCCAGCCCTTCCAGGAATTCGGCGCGCTCTTCCTGTGGCAGCTGGCTGACTTCGGCTTCGATAGCTGCCGAAACGACCACAACGGCAGCACCTTCTGTCTCGGCACGCTTGCGTACGGCCTCGGAATGGCTGTTGCCGGTCGCTGCCGAGCCTTCTTCCACGTTGCAGACGTACAGCACCGGCTTGGTGGTCATGAGCTGCAGACGGCGTGCGGTTTCTTCCTCACCCTTGGGCACGGCCGTACGGGCAGGCTTGCCTTCACGCAATGCAGCAATAATGGGATCCATGATCGCAAGCTGCTGCTGGGCCTCGCGGTCGTTGCCGCGTGCGCGCTTCTGGAGCGAGACCTGACGCTTCTCGAGCGAATCCAGATCGGCCAGCATCAGTTCGGTTTCGATGATCTCGGCATCGCGCACCGGGTCCACACCGCCCTCGACATGGGTGATGTCGTCATCCTCGAAGCAACGCAGCACATGGATGATGGCATCCACCTCGCGAATATTGGCAAGGAACTGGTTGCCCAGACCTTCACCACGCGAAGCACCGCGCACGAGCCCGGCGATATCGACGAATTCGAGACTGGTCGGCAGGATTTTCTGCGACTTGCCGATACGTGCCAGATTCTCGAGACGCGGATCGGGCACGGCCACGCGACCCACATTGGGCTCGATGGTGCAGAAGGGATAATTCGCTGCCTGCGCCGCTGCCGTTTCGGTCAGCGCGTTGAACAGGGTGGATTTGCCCACATTGGGAAGCCCCACGATGCCACAATTGAAGCCCATCAGCGTTTCTCCCCGCACAACATGGCGATTTTTGTCATTGTCGCTTCCGGCTCCCCTTTGGCCAGCAGGGGCGACGCCGCAGCCACGGCATCGAGAAGCGCTTCGAGTTCGGTCTGTTCGGCCTTGGCGAAATCGCCCAGCACATGGCCCGTCACACGGTCTTTATGACCCGGATGCCCTATGCCCAGTCGCACGCGCTGATAATTCTGATCGCCCAGCATACGGTCCATGGAGCGCAGACCATTATGGCCCGCAGCACCGCCACCGCGCTTGACCCTCACCTTGCAGAACGCAAGATCGAGCTCGTCATGAAACGCCGTGATATCGGAAACCGGAATCTTGAAGAACCGCGCAGCCTGCTGCACGCTCTCGCCAGACAGATTCATATCGGTCATGGGCTTGAGCAGAAGAACTTTCTGTCCCTCGATGCTGCCCTCGGCCGTCTCTCCCTTGAAGCGCGAACGCCAGGGAGAAAACCGGTAGTATTCGGCAATACGCTCGACAGCCATGAAGCCAATATTATGGCGCTGCCTGCGCATGCCGGGCTCGGGATTACCGAGCCCGGTCCAGAGTAGCATTGCGGCCACCCGGTACGGTCTTACTTCTTCTTCGCGGGAGCGGCGGCGGCTTCGGCAGCAGCCTTCGCAGCGGCTTCAGCTTCCATTTCGGCATCGACCGTCGGCGGAGCGATGGTAGCGATGACGAAGTTCGGCAGCTGCAGAACCGGCGTTACGTTCTCGGTGCCGGTCAGGTCGTCCCAACGCACGTTGTCGTGGATGTCGAGGTTGCTCAGATCGACCGTAAAGCTGGCCGGGATGTTGTCCACGTCAGCCATGACGTCCACCGTGTGACGGACCAGGTTCAGCACGCCACCGCGCTTGATGCCAGGAGCCTTGTCTTCGCCGGTCACGTGGATGGCAACGGTCACATGGACCTTCTCGCCAGGAGCCAGACGCTGGAAATCGACATGGATCGGCGCGTCGGTCACGGGGTGAAGCTGCACTTCACGCATCAGGGCGCGCACGGTGCCGCTTTCGAGAGCCAGTTCGTACAGGCGCGAACGCCAGCCGCCACGGACCATTTCCTTGTGGATGATGCGCGGATCGATCTGGATCAGCGAAGGCTCCTGCTTGCCACCATACACAACACCCGGCACCAGACCGGCACGTCTCGTTGCGCGCGCTGCCCCCTTACCAGCCTTCGCGCGCGTAGAGACTTCGAGGGACGTCATATTTGTCACGGTATTCTCCCACATTCATTGCACTCACGGCCTCCAGGGGTGCCTGAGTGAAGGCGCGCCTTAGCGGAAACGGGGGGGTAAAGCAATGATCTTCGGGAGTCGGCGGGTAATTTGCGCCTTGTATGTGCCCCTGCGAGCGCCTGTTTCACGGCTCTGCCCTGAAACCCGCAGAGCGGCATAGCCCCTCCGATCCCGAATGATCGAAATGGAATCCGAGAGGCCTGTTTCTTCTGGATGCGCAGGGTAAAGCCCCGCGTTTTTACTCGTAAGCCGTCAGCACCCAGCCATTTTCCGTTGGGTCGCAATAAAGCGGTACGGCATTGGCAAGGCGGACATTGATGGGAAGGCTCATGGCTGCACGCAGGGCACGGAAAAGCGCCCCATGCGCAACGATCATGGGAATGCCTTCATGCTCCAGCGCACGGTTGACGGCATTGGCCGCGCGGTTCTTGAGGCCATCGAAAGTCTCGCACCCTTCAGGGGTGAACTTCCCGTCGATCCAGGGGTCGTACCAGTCCCCCATGGGTTCGCCTTCCATCACGCCGAAACAGACTTCCTCCAGCTCGCGCTCGGTGCTGAGCGGAAGAGTAACGCCACTGGTATCGGCAATCGCCTTCTGAGCTGCCAGAGCGGTGTCATAGGCACGTACCAGCGGTGAAGAAACGATACGGGCAATCGGTTCTGCGCCATCACGCCAGTGACGGGAAAGGGAAGCACCTGCCTTCACTGCCTGTTCGCGCCCGGTGGCGTTCAGGGGGATATCCGTGCGTCCCTGTGAAAGGTTTTGGGCGTTCCAGTCGGTCTGACCGTGGCGCAGATACCAGAAGGGGCGACGAAGCAGCATGAAAACGTGTCCTTAATCGAAAAGCGAAGAGACAGAGCTTTCATCTGCCACAGCACTCATGGCACGCGCCAGAAGATTGGCGGTGCTGATCTGCCGGATATTGGGCGAGGCTTCCATGGCCTCTGTGGCCGGGATGCTATCGGTCAGGGTCAGCATGCGGATGGGCGAAGCAGAGATACGCTCCACAGCCTGTCCTGTCAGAACGCCATGGGTCACATAAGCTTCCACCCCTGCTGCTCCATGATTCATCAGGGCCTGCGCAGCATTGCACAGTGAGCCACCACTATCGACGATATCATCGACCAGAATACAGTAGCGCCCGCTTACATCGCCGATCACGTTCATGACCTCGGACACGCCCGCGCGCTCGCGGCGCTTGTCGATGATCGCCAGATCCGTGGTCAGACGCTGTGCGAGCTGACGCGCACGCACCACACCGCCCACGTCGGGGGAGACGATCATCAGATCCTCATTGGGGTGGCGGGCATTGATATCGCGCTTGAACAGCGGCGCGGCATAGAGATTATCGACCGGGATATCGAAAAATCCCTGAATCTGCATGGCGTGCAGATCCATGGTCAGAATACGGTTGGCGCCGGCCTCCACCAGAAGATTGGCGACAAGCTTTGCGCTGATCGGGGTGCGGGGGCCTGATTTGCGATCCTGTCTTGCATAGCCGAAATAAGGCATCACCGCCGTGACACGACGGGCCGATCCGCGACGCAGGGCGTCGAGCATGATCAGCAATTCCATCAGGTTATCGTTAGTCGGCGAGCAGGTGCTCTGGATCACGAACACGTCTTCGCCGCGCACGTTTTCCTGAATCTCGACAAAGACCTCGGCATCGGCAAAGCGTCGTACAGACACCTTGCACAGAGGGAGACGCAATTCCTGGGCAACGGCACGCGCCAGTGGCAGGTTACTGTTACAGGCGACGATCTTCATCGGGAAACGACTCCGGTCCGGGGCGGCAGCAAACGCGGCCTTCTAACAACGCGAGGTCACGCTGTCATTAACTCATGAAGATGCCATCCGACCGGTAACGCGTTTTTTGCGGGCTTAGGGCCCACTCCGACCCAGGTGCTGGGTATCAGCTTTCGAAGCGCGTTCTGAAATCTTCATAGCCGTCGAATATGTAAACACCCATCTCCCTGCACTCTGGCCAGACCTGTTCGACCTCTTCAAGAACAGCCTCGGACGTCACGTAGAGCATAGGTTCGTCCCCGCCCCCGCCTGGATCGATAAGGGAAAGTCGAAGGGTCTCTATGAGGTACCACAGGGCACGGACCGTGCCTTCACGCCCAAGTGGCCGATCCCAGTCAAGAGCTTTGACCTGCCCGTTTACAACGGTAAAAAGAAACGTGTCGGTAGATGACGCGAAAGCAGAGCGACCATCAGGGTTGGTATAGGGTATCTGCTCACCCGTCTCGATACCACCATCCCCATCTTCCTCGACCCCCCATTCCTTGTAAAACGGATCGCCAATCCCCTTCAGCGCCGTGCGTACATCTTCGAGCGGGAAAGCTCCCATGCCTTCCTCGGCCTCAGGATCGAATTTGTGAATGTAGATATTACGACTCATGATCTGCTTTCGCTCAGTAAGGGTATGCCGGACTGCCCATAAGACCATGGCAGAGCCATTATGTTATCTGCCAGAATATATACGCGAATACCGATAATATATTGCATAGGATCGCAAGCCCACACGGCATGATACAGAGATATCTGTATTTTATATTGAATTATCCTGGTCTCTTTGCCGTGATAACGCTCAGAGCGATTCTATTCGTATTTTAGCGTCACGACTATCAGTCGTCCAAATCATGGTGCCTGCTCGCAATACGTGTGCTGTCTTGACCACGGGTAACGTTCTGCATGACAGATTAACGCTTCGGGGTAACGGTGATGGAGCGACGTGCCCCTTAATTTTTGAGAGGACCGGCGCGATGAACGCAACCGAGCGCGGCATCAGAGAACAATTCCCCCTTTGGGCGAAAGCCGATCTCGGGGGAGCCAGCCCCTCACCGGGTCACGTTCAGGTTGTCGTCGGTTGCGGGACATCCGTGCATATTGCAGATTCGATTGCTGTTTTCCTGAATGCTCACGGCCATCAAAGCCGTGCCGTACCGGGCAATGAGTGGACGCGGCGGCCGCATGACTATGTCCCGGCTGGCGTGAATGTCGAGATCGTCGCGCTTTCGCGTAGCGGAGAATCGACCGAAACCGTGGCTGCCGCAAAGGCAAGCCAGTCCAACGGGCAGCATGTGACCGCCATTACCTGTGCGGACGGCAGCGCCCTTTGTCACCACGCCGATACCGTGGTGAGTGCGCAGACCCATCATGAGGAAGGGATCGTGATGACGGCGTCAGCCAGCCTGATGCTGCTTCTGGGCATGCGTTATGCGGGACTTACCGTAAGCCAGCCGACCATCGATGCCGCGCGCAGCCTGCTCGACCAGGCCGATCCTGCCCTCCCCGGCCTCATAGAAGGACGCTCGCATTTCGTGTTTCTGGGCGGTGGCGCCTTTTACGGTGTTGCCCGTGAAGGCGCTCTGAAAATGCAGGAAATGAGCCTCAGCCAGAGCGAGGCCCATCATCCGCTGGAATATCGACACGGCCCGATCAGTCTGATCGATGAGCGTTCGCTCGTGGTCATGATGTATCATCCCGATACGCTGGCGGAAGAGACCCTGCTGACGCAGGATCTGCTTTCCAAGGGCGCGCGGGTTCTGGGGCTTGGTGGGCCTGGTACAGTGTCCCTGCCCGTCGGGGGCGAGCCAGGCACGGGGCCGCTCGTCTGTCTGCCCGTACTTCAGCTCTTTGGCGAATATGTCGCGCGAAGCAAGAACCTCGACACGCTCGCCCCACGCCACCTGACCAAGGTCGTAACGATCGGCTGACACGCATGACGCGCTGTGGAAACGCATAGCGCGCCCTCCACAGGAAGGTTCTCCCGAACCGGACCTTCCTGTGGCAACAAACTCCCTGCAGGGAAACCTAGCCCGGCCTGCCTGTCGGCCTGTCTTGCGGAAGGCCTGCACTTTGTTCAGGCGGGAGGGGCTTGTGATTGCGCCCCGAATAATTGGTGATGATCTGATGCACGGCCCCCGCCGCCTCGGATGCGGCGGCCATGGCAACATCGCCCCATGCGCCATCGAGGGAATGGGCATCGATATCATGAAGCTGGGTTGCTGCCCCCGCTTCCTTGCCATCAGCCGCCACCGTACGCCAGACGATTTCGATATGCTGGACCGGATGACCCGTCATACCTGCCGGGCCGTCGCTGAGGGTAACGATGCCTTCCACGCTGTAATCGGCTGCTTTCGCGTCCGAATCGAGCTTGTCATGCCGATCCGGAAAGCTTGCGACGAAAGCACGCGCCAATGAAATATTACCATCGCCCGGCGCGCCATGAACGCCCTTGAAAAACACCTTCGCCGGTCGGCGTTTGAGACTATGGGGATCATCCTGCATCATGGCAGCCTGTATCCCGGTCAGGACCCCGCTGATCTGCGGAGCGGAAGAGGCAGCAAGCGATGCAAGCACATCTTTCTGTCCCTGAGCCCAGACAGAGGCCGGTATGGGCGCGGCATCCCAGTGACCGCGCGCCTCGCCCTTGGGGGTCATCACCTCATAATGCGGCGTCACCTGATCGCCCTGCATCGTTGCCGAAAGTCTGAGCCACCAGTCGCCCGCCTTTACCGGCTGCGCGCTGGCAGGCAGGGCCTGCTCCACAAGCTGGGCAGCAATGTCCTTCGCCCAAAGGGCGGATGCCGCATTGTCGAGCAGCGTTTCCGTAGGGGTCGGCACCGCCAGTCGCGGCGGTGGCGTGGTCAGGGCTAGGCGTCGGCCTTCAGGACCCGGATCGCCGAAAGGGTGCGGCATCTCCACGCACCCGGCAAGCAGCACGGTCACGGCAAACGACGTGACAGCCGATCTGATCGCACGCATCAGATGACGCTCCCTGCACGTATGGCGGAAATCTGATGACCTATGGCGCCGCCGCCTGCGAGCGTGCGTCGTCGATGGCTGAAAAACCGCGCGACATCGGGGCGTGTATCGAGACCGATGGTCGAGAGCCTGCACAGACCTGCACGACGCAACCTGTGCAGGCAGTAGCCGGGCAGATCGAACAGGAAATGACCCGACCGGGGGGCAGGCATGAAAAACTGTCCGGCCTCCGGTGACGTATCGAGCACCTCTTCACGCATTGCCGCGCCGACTTCATAGCTGGGCTGGTGAATGCACGGCCCCAGACAGGCCGTGACCTCTCCTGCCCCGAGCGACGCCATGGCCGCAATCGTGGCTTCGAGCACGCCACCGACAGCACCGCGCCATCCGGCATGTGCGGCCCCGACAACAGCCCCATCGGTGCTGGCAAACAGCACAGGGCCGCAATCGGCCGTAATCACACCAAGAGCCAGATCGTCACGATTGGTGACCAATGCATCGGCTTTCGGACCGCGTCCTGTTGGCCAGACCGGGCTCTTGGACGTCAGCGTGACCACATCGGCAGAATGGGTTTGCGTCAGTCCCAGCAGAACGTCCGGACTCACGCCCAGAAACCCCGCCACACGTCCACGGTTCTGCGCAACGTTTTCTGCCGTGTCGGCCGAGGCAAGAGAGCAGTTGAGCGTGTTGTAAGGAGCCGACGAGACACCGCCGAGACGGGTGAAAAAACCGTGTCGGAGCATGGAGAGAGAATCGGCCTGAAGCATCCAGCCGCGCGGCGCACGATCAGCCATAAGCCTTTTCTCCGTCGATCGTATGAGGATGACGCATACCGAATGCCATGAGCCAGAGACCGGCAAGCGCCATGGGAATGCAGAGCACCTGTCCCATGGTCACACCGAAGGGCAGGAAACCGATAAAGGCATCCGGCTCGCGGAACAGCTCGCAGAAGCTGCGTGCAAGCGCATAGCCGAACAGGAACAACCCGGCGAGAAACCCGTAGCGCATGCGCACCCAGGGGCGGCTGGCCGCAACAAGCATGACTGTCAGAAGCAGGGCGCCCTCGGTCAGGGCCTCGTAGATCTGTGAAGGATGGCGCGCGATCGGCCCACCCGTCGGAAAGACCATGGCCCAGGGAAGCCAGTCCGGGGCGGGACGTCCCCAGAGCTCGCCATTCACGAAATTCGCGCAGCGCCCGAGCCCGAGACCGAGCGGTACAACAACCGTGATACGGTCGGAAAAAGCTAGGAAATTGATCTTGTTGCGCCACGTGAAATAGGCCAGCGCCAGTATGACGCCAAGAGCCCCGCCATGAAACGACATTCCACCCTGCCAGACCTCAAGGATGGCAAGCGGATGAGTCAGATAGAAGCCGGGCTTGTAAAAGAGGATATAGCCGAGCCGCCCACCCAGCACGACGCCGAGCATGGCCCAGAAGGCGAAATCATCCACCTGCTCGCGTGTGGCGGCACGGGGTGCCAGTGCGCACAGACGCACGGCAATCTTCCAGCCGATCAGGATCGAGAGAATATAGGCAAGCGCATACCAGTGCACGGCCAGCGGCCCGAGACGAAAGGCGATCGGGTCGAATTGCGGCAGGATGATCGGATGGGCAGCCATGAGGGTCTTTACAGATAGGGGTCGGGCGTCGCGAGGAAGTCGCGCACATAGCGCGTGACGCCCTCTTCCAGCGTCGTGAAGGGGCGATCATACCCGGCCGCGCGCAGACGGGTCATATCGGCGCAGGTATAGGACTGGTACTGGCCGTGCAATGCTTCAGGCATATCGATGAACTCGATACGACGCGGCACATCCGCTGCATCGCAGACGGCATTGGCCAGATCGACATAGGTACGCGCCGTACCCGTGCCGCAATTGAACAACCCGCTGACACCGGGGTGGTCGTACAGCCAGAGCATGATATCGATCAGATCGCCCACCCAGATGAAGTCGCGCGCCTGCGCGCCATCGGCGAGATCGGCGCGGTCGGAGCGGAACAGCCTTGCGGGTGCGCCGCGCATGACCTCGTCATACTTGACCTTGACGACCGAGATCATGGATCCCTTGTGGTACTCGTTGGGTCCGTAGACATTGAAGAATTTGAGACCGGCCCACTGGCGCGGCATCAACGCCCCGGAGTCCAGACGTGCAAAAAGATGCTGGTCGAACACATGCTTGGACCAGCCATAAAGATTCATCGGCCTGAGCGTATCGAGCCGGTCGGGTGCGTCGGAAAACAGCTCCGGCCTGTCTGCGGCGCCATAAGTCGCTGCCGACGACGCATAGAAAAAGGGCACATCGCGCACAGCGCACCAGTCGAGCAGCGTTTCCGACAGGTCGACATTGCTGCGCCAGACCAGATCGCCATCGCGCGCAGTCGTGCTGCTGATGGCACCCATATGGAACACGGCCTCGATATCGGTCGCATTGGCCAGAAAGGAATCGAGTGCATCGGGATCGATCAGCCGATCGGGGGCATGTTTGGCGAGATTGCGCCATTTGCCCTGATCGCGCAGGCGGTCGACAACCGCGACAGCCTCACCGCGCGCCTTGAGCGCTGCAACCAGGCACGAACCAATAAATCCGGCGCCGCCGGTGACGATCATCATGGAACCTGTATAAGACGCCGCAACGCAACCTCCAAGCCACACCGGAAGGAGAAAAACGCGGCATCGGCATCCCGATCGGACCGTGCCGCGTTGCAGCCGGAAGATGTGAGAGTCAGTCTGGGCAGCACACGCCCCTCTGGCCGCACGGGGGCATCATCACCGCCCGGAACACAGACCGGGCGACAGGACAGCAAGGATAGCACCATGGCAGACCGGCCCCGTTTTTTCGATGATCTTGCAGGTGTCGCCGGAGGCGCCTTTTCGGCTCTGACAGGGCTGCGCGAGGAAATCCACGCGATGGTCCGCGCCCGTATCGACGAGGCCCTTTCGTCGCTCGATCTGGTGCGCCGTGACGAGCTGGACGTTGCGCGCGAACTCGCCACCCGCGCACGCATGGCACAGGAAGATGCCGATATACGCATCGCCCGCATGGAAGAGCGTCTGGCCGATCTGGAAAAGGCCGTAACCGCCCCCACACCCCACGCCTGACAAACGCGTATGCCAGCATCCTTGCAACGGAGGCCGGGCATACGTAACGTGACCTGATATGACGATTCGCAGGACCTGATTTTGCGGATTTTCATATCGTTGCAGACATCCTGATGCGCGTCGCGTCGCCTCGTCCCGCGCATCACCGGCCCAGGGAGTCCCGCATGCCTGCTCTATCCATCTCCTCCTCCTCGCATCAGGATACCAACCCGCTCGACGTCATGGAGCAGATCGTCTGCGGCCATGACTGGGCGTTCGACCGTCGCACCGATTCGGAAATGGCGGCCGAGGCACCGGGAAAATGGTGCGATTACGGGCTTTATTTTTCCTGGTCGCGTGAGATCGCTGCCATGAATTTTACCTGCACGTTCGACCTGCGGGCTCCTGCCAATCGACGCAAGGCGCTTTACGAACTCATCGCGCTGGCCAACGAACGCCTCTGGATCGGGCATTTCAGCCTCGATCTCGAAACGGGAACGCCTGTCTTCCGGCATTCCGTCCTGCTGCGTGGTGCCACGAGCCTTGCTGCAGAAAGCATGGAAGACATGATCGATATTGCCATTACGGAATGCGAGCGGTTCTACCCCGCCTTCCAGTTCACGCTCTGGAGCGGCAAATCCCCCGCAGAGGCTCTCGAAGCAGCCATGCTCGACTGTGCAGGTGAAGCATGAGCCTGCCTTCTCTTCTGCTTGTCGGATGCGGTAAAATGGGTGGAGCGTTGTGGCAGGGATGGCTGGAGCGGGGCCTCGCCCCTTCCGTCATTCTGGACAGACGCTGCGAGGCACCCCCTGCACCGCATCGCGTCGTGCGGCGACCGGAGGATATCCCCGCGGATTTCAAGCCGGATATCATCGTTCTGGCGGTCAAACCGGCAGGTATGGAAGAGGCCCTCTCCTCGCTCCATCCGTTCCTTGACGGGACCATTCTCATCTCGATGCTTGCTGCCCGCACGATCGACAGTCTGCGTGCAGCCTGTCACGAGGCCAGCACCAGAATCGTGCGCGCCATGCCCAATACGCCAGCGGCCATTGGCAAGGGCGTGACCGGCGTGTGCAGCCCGGATCTGGACGAGAAAGGGCGCAGTCTCTGCACGGCCCTGCTCTCTGCGGTGGGCGATGTCGCCTGGGTCGGGAATGAAGAACAGCTCGAAGCCCTGACCCCGATTTCAGGCTGCGGCCCCGCTTATGTTTTTCTTCTTGCAGAGCTACTGGAAAAGGAAGCCCTGCGCGTGGGTCTGCCTGCCGAAACAGCGCGGCTCATTGCACGAGGAACGGTATCGGGTGCCGGCGCACTTCTTGAAGCCTCGCCAGAAGAGAGCGAGACCTTGCGCAAGAATGTCACGAGCCCCAATGGCGTGACAGCCAAGGCACTCGAGGTTCTGATGGCTCCCGATGCCTGGCCTGCCGCAATGACCGAGGCAGTCGACAAGGCCATGGCACGCTCGCGTGAAATGGCCTCCTGAGCTTCGGAGCGCGCTCCGGCTCTGCGCCCTGAAACAGGCCAGGCACTGCTTCAGGGTGTAAAACACCGCCAGAACCCTGCTCTTTTGTCTGTCATTTGATTGTCACCATACGCCCATCGGGTATTATCGCTCTCAGAATGACAGGAACGGGCTTATGACGGATATCGACCGCGAAGAATTTGATCTGGCACTTCTGGATGCAGGCTTCTCCGCCGCTGCAGAAAAGGGCTGGCAGCGCTTCTCGCTTGTCGAGGCTGCACAGCGTGCCGGTCTGCCGATCGATGAGGTAAGGGCGCGCTTTCCGTTCCGCCACAGCCTGCTGTTCCGTCTCGGTCGTCTTGCCGATGAATCGGCCTTCCGTGACGACGGGCTGAGCGGCACGGTACGCGAGCGTGTGTTCGATCTGTTCATGCGCCGCTTCGATGTGTTCCAGCAATATCGCGAAGGCATACGGGCTGTCCTGCAGGCCCTGCCGACCGAACCTGGTCTGGCTGTGCTGCTTGGCGCGGCCACACTCGACACAATGCGCTGGATGGCCGATGTGGCGGGTGTGGACTGCACCGGCCTCGGTGGCAAGATGCGCCTGAACGGCCTTGCAGGGGTCTGGGGCTTTGCCCTTCGCGCCTGGGAAAAAGACGAAAGCGCCGACCTTTCGCAGACAATGGCAGCCCTCGATCAGGCGCTGGACAAGGCAGAGCGCTTTGGCGTGCTCAAACCCTCGCCTGACCGTCTTGCTGAAGAAGCCGGACAGCGCAGCGGCATTGCAGATCACCCGCTCGAACTGGAAACATAAGAGCTTTACGTTCGCGAAGAGGCAGATTAAAAGCCCTTCAACGCGATGGGATGTAGCCAAGCGGTAAGGCAGCGGATTTTGATTCCGCCATTCGGAGGTTCGATCCCTCCCATCCCAGCCAGCGCTTTTTTCAGAAAATCGAATTCTTCACCCTGGCTGTAATCAGCCGCACGAACCCGTTTTCGGCATGTGCGTTTCCTCCGGTCTTCTGCGCTTGCCTCGCAGCCGTTCCAACGCGAAACGCCAGAGCTATCCTGCCTCTATCGGCCTCATCGGATATCGGCTCGACAGGAGCCTTCTGAAGTCTGTGCAGGCGGCTTGCCGGCTGGCGCGCGAAAATCTTACGTGGAAATTTCAGGCTCCAGAAACAGCTCACCATACGAGGTCGCGAGTGAAGGCTGCCAGATAAACAGGGCAAGACGCACGGAAACACGATAAGCAGAAGCGCAGAGCGCTCTGAACTATCGTATCTGGCAAGCATATTATCAGGAAAAGGTACCGGCGGGGCGATGGTGGGCACACAAGGGCTCGAACCTTGGACCCGCTGATTAAGAGTCAGCTGCTCTACCAACTGAGCTATGTGCCCATAGCCCCGCTCCGGTGAGAGGGCTTCTAACAAAGGGCGGAACAGGCAGCAAGAGGAAAAATGCACTATTCCGCATACGAAACCAACTTCAGCTCGACTCTGGTGAAAGCAGACGCATCAGGGCATCGAACTGATCGAGACTGCGGTAGTCCAGACGAAGCGACCCCCCCTTGCCATTGAACTCGATCTTGACCTTCAGACCCAGACGCGTTGCCAGATCGCGTTCCAGACGTACCAGCTCATTATCCCTCGGCGGCTTGGCTTCCGCCTGCTCGGCCTTAGGTGTCTGACGGGCCAAGGCTTCGGTCTGACGTACGTTGAGCCCGCGTGCGATCACGATATCTGCGGCAGCACAGGGATCGGGATGCGCCAACAGGGCTCGAGCGTGGCCTGCGCTCAGCAGCCCGTCACGCACTTTCTGGCGGACGGCTTCAGGCAGGTTGAGCAGACGCAGGATGTTGCCGATATGCGGACGGGATTTGCCAACCGCCCCGGCCAGTTCTTCCTGTGTCAGGGCGTAGTCCGTCAGCAGGCGTTGCAGGCCTTCTGCCTCTTCAATCGCGTTGAGGTCTGCACGTTGCAGGTTCTCTACCAGTGCCGCGGCCATGGCATCGGCATCGTCGAGCAGACGCACATGGACAGGGACTTCGTGCAGACCGGCACGCTGCGAGGCACGCCAGCGACGCTCACCCGCGATAATCTGGTAACGCCCTTTCTGCTCCGGATCCGGACGAACGAGAATGGGCTGCAGCACACCACGACTGCGTATCGAATCGGCCAGTTCGTTCAGGCGTCCCTCATCCATGTCCACACGAGGCTGGAAAGGGCCTGGTGCCAGCAGATCGACACCGAGCATGGACGGGTTTGGAGCCGCCTCATGTGCAGGTCCGGGAGTGCGTGGCAGGTCGATGGCCTGATCGCCAAGAAGGGCGGCAAGACCGCGTCCAAGACGGGGAGCCGGTTTCTTGCTCATGACTGAGCCCCTTTCTGGTTGGAAAGCCCCAGACGCTGGGCGATTTCCTGAGCGAGAGCCAGGTAGGCGGCAGCCCCGCTGCTGCGACGATCATACTCCAACACGGAGCAGCCATGGCTCTGTGCCTCGGAAATCTTGATATTGCGCGGAATCAGCGTTTCAAGCACCTGATCGCCGAAGAAGTTGCGTGCATCAGCCGCGACCAGCTCGGACAGGTTGTTGCGCCGGTCGTACATGGTGAGAATGATGCCTGCCACATGCAGATCGGCATTGAAGGCGCGACGCACGCGATCGACCGTACGCACGATCTGACTGATTCCCTCCAGCGCGAAAAATTCGCATTGCAGCGGGATCAGCACCGCATCCGAAGCAACCAGCGCGTTGAGCGTCAGCAGACCGAGGCTCGGCGGGCAGTCGATCAGAATGACGTCGTAGCGCCCTGAAAGAGCCTCCAGCGCCTCGCGTATGCGAAATTCGCGACGATCGCTGCCAATCAGCTCGATCTCTGCGCCAGCCAGATCGGTATTGGCCACGATGATATCGAGATTGGGTGTCTGGGTCGGACGCGGCAGCTTTTCGGGCGGCGCTTCCTGCATCAGGGCGGCATAGCTGCCGATCTGACGGGTGTTGTAATCGACACCCAACCCGGTCGAGGCATTGCCTTGCGGGTCGAGATCGACCAGCAGCACGCGTTGCGTACTTGCCAGCGCCGCTGCCAGATTGATCGCTGTTGTGGTCTTGCCCACACCCCCCTTCTGGTTGGTGACGGCGAGAATACGGGCCTTCTTGCCCGTGTCGTTATTCGACACGTTTGATATCGCTTATCTCGATGATGGCGCCGCCCGAAGCAGCGCGATTGTCCAGAATTCTGTGCTGCATGTGCCAGCACCGTTCGGCTTCGGTCAACTCGTCGGGGAGATTTTTCCCCTTCAAAAACAGCGCCTTCCCTTCAGGCAGAAGAAAAGGCGCGCTCCACTCCAGCAGCTGCGTCAATGAAGCCAGAGCCCTCGCCGTGACATAGGGCGCAGGGGCCAGCTCAGCCTGTTCGATACGCTTTGGCACGACGGTGGCCCTGACGCCGCAAGCACGCGCGGCTTCACGCAGAAAAGCGCATTTGCGCTGATCCGATTCGACCATGACCATTTCGGCATCGCAGGCGATACCGATCATCAGCGCTGGAAATCCACCCCCCGAGCCCAGATCGATCACGCGCGACCCCGGTACGATATAGGGAACGACCCTGAGTGAGTCGGCAATATGACGCTCCCACAGATGGGGCATGTCGCGTGGACTGACCAGATTGATCCGGGCATTCCATTTTTCCAGCAGTGACGCGAAGACCTCAAGCCGGTCGCGTGTTTCACGTGAAACCCCGTTCATGCAACGGCCCTCACATGCGCAAGGAGTGCAATCATGGCCGCAGGCGTGACACCGGGTACGCGCTGAGCTGCGGCAAAATTGGCCGGCCTTGCCAGAGACAGGCGTTCTTTCATTTCGCTGCTCAATCCTCCGATACGTCCGTAATTGAGATCGTCAGGCAGCGCGATCTGCGCTTCGTTTGCAAGCTGGCGGATCTCCCGCTCCTGACGCTGCAGATACCCGCCATATCGGGCTTCAGTCTCCACATGGCGACGCACACGCAAGGGTAGCGCACCGAACCATGGCGCGAGACGCATGGCCGATGCCTCATCGGCCTGACCCGACAGAACGTCCAGCAGCGAACGTCTGCGCCCATCCTGCGAGACCGCCACCCCCTGCGCTGCCAGATCCTGCGGCGCAAAAACAGGCAGACGCGCCTGCTCCATGGCCGCTGCAATCGCATCGCGGTCTTCCTGCAGGCGTGCGGAGCGTTCGGTGCCCACACATCCCATACGCATGCCGATTTCCGTCAGACGCAAATCGGCATTATCGGCGCGCAGGCTCAGTCTGTATTCGGCGCGCGAGGTGAACATACGATAAGGCTCGGATACGCCTTGCAGCGTCAGATCATCGAGCATCACGCCAAGATAGGCCTGATCGCGCCCCAGAACGAGCGCATCATTTCCCGCAACGAAACGCGCAGCATTAAGCCCTGCCAGAAGCCCCTGCGCCCCGGCTTCTTCATAGCCGGTCGTTCCATTGATCTGACCGGCAAGGTAAAGCCCCGACATCGCCCTGAGCGCCAGACTGGGCGCCAGCTCGCGTGGATCGACATAATCATACTCAACCGCATAACCCGGCGTAACGATACGCGCCTTTTCGAGCCCGGGGATCGACGCAATCATCAGGGCCTGGATATCGGCAGGCAGACTGGTCGAGATACCATTCGGATAGACCAGATCGCCCCCCGGATTGCCCGGCAGGCCCTCCGGCTCAAGAAAGATCTGATGGCCGTCCTTTTCGCCGAAGCGGACGATCTTGTCTTCTATCGAGGGGCAATAGCGCGGTCCCTTGCCCGCAATAGCGCCACCATACAGCGCTGAAAGCGCGAGGTTATCGCGTATGATCTGATGCGTCTGCGGGGTAGTGCTCGTGATCCGGCAGGAGAGCTGATCTGTCGTGATCCGATCGGTCAGACGGCTGAACGGTTCGGGCACTTCATCGCCCTTGTCCTCGGCCAGCGAGTCCCAGTCGATGCTTTCGCGCGCAAGACGCGCCGGCGTGCCGGTCTTGAGCCGCCCCATGCGCAGACCCAGCGCTTCGAGCCGTTCGCCCAGGCGCGCTGCCGGACGCTCACCGATGCGCCCTGCCTGTTCCTGCGTGTGCCCGATATGGATAACGCCGCGCAAAAACGTGCCGCTTGTCACGACCACCGCCCCGCATGAAAAGACCCGACCGTCTTCGCAGACGACCCCGGTCACACGCCCGTCTTCCACATTCAGATCGGCGGCCTCACCGGCCAGAATGGTCAGGTTCGGCGTGGCATTCAGCAGCGCCTGGATGGCATTGCGATACAGGAAGCGATCGGCCTGAGCGCGGGGGCCGTGTACGGCTGGCCCCTTGGAACGGTTCAGCAGCTTGAAATGGATCCCTGCCCGATCTGCCGCGCGCCCCATCAATCCATCGAGCGCATCGATCTCGCGCACCAGATGCCCCTTACCGATGCCGCCGATCGCCGGATTGCACGACATGGCTCCGATCATCTCGGGTTTCTGGGTCAGCAAAAGCGTACGCGCGCCGAAACGCGCCGAGGCCGCTGCAGCCTCACTTCCTGCATGCCCTCCGCCTATGACGACAACATCAAACTCGCTCACACACGCCTCATTTACCAATGCAGAATTGTCCGAATATCACATCGAGCAGGGAGTCGACATCAACTTGTCCGGTCAGTCTCCCAAGAGCACGCATGGCCAGACGGAGTGCTTCGCCCCTCACCTCCGGCCATGTCGCTTCTCTGGCCTGATCGAGATAGAGCAATGCCTCCTCAATCCCTGCCCTGTGGCGTGCACGTGTCAGGGGTGCGCCTACGCCGGATGTCAAAGCCGTGATGCGCTCTGCAAGGGCCGCTTCGAAATCGACCATCCCCTCGCCTGTCTGAACACTCAACCCCAGCCCCGCTCCGACAGGGGGGTGCAGATCGATCTTGTTGCTGACGATCAGCGCGTCCGGTCGCAGCGGGGCTTCGGCCTCTCCCGCCATGACATGCACGACGAGATCGGCATGTTCCACGTGAAACAATGCCCGTTTTATGCCCTCAGCCTCGATCTCGTCATCGGTCTCACGCAACCCTGCAGTATCGACAAGACGCAGCCTCACGCCATGAAACAGCCAGTCTATGGCAATGACGTCGCGCGTCGTACCGGCACGATGGGTCACGATCGCCGCATCGTAACCTGCCAGATAATTGAGCAGGCTCGACTTGCCGACATTGGGGGCGCCTGCGATCACGACAGTAAGACCTCGCCTGACAATCTCGCCTCGCCTGTCTGACAGATGCCCACGCAGATCATCGCGCAGACCATCCAGCGTACGCGCCAGTGACAGCTCCACAGCCTCTGGCAGGTCCTCGTCAGGGAAATCGATCAGGGCCTCCTGATGCGCGAGCAGGGTTTTCAGCCGCGCGCTCCAGCCCTCGTAAACCCGACTGAGTGCCCCATCGGCCTGGGCGAGCGCCTGCTGACGCTGACTCTGGCTTTCAGCATCGACGAGATCGGCAATCGCCTCGGCCTGAAGCAGATCGAGCCTCCCCGCCTGAACGGCACGACGCGTGAATTCACCCGGCTCTGCCGGACGCGCACCGAGTGCCGTGAGCGCCATGGCGACACGGTCGATCACAGCCGGACCCGCATGAAGATGCAGCTCGAAACCGTCTTCACCCGTATAGGAGCGTGGGCCCGGCAGCCATAACACCATGGCATCATCCAGATGGTCGCCGTCATGATGGAGCGCCCGCAAACTCGCGTGGCGCGGTGCAGGCAGACGCCCACGGCATAGTGCCGCCAGCACCTCTTGAGCCCCGGAGCCACTTGCGCGCATGATAGCGATAGCCGCCCGCCCGGTTCCCGTAGCCAGAGCGAAAATCACCTCGCCCCTGCGCTCACCCGGGCGTTCCATCGCGTCAACCATGTGAATTCCTTCTATGCCCCAGCTCTCGCTTCATTCTCCTCTCGGCCCTCTTACACTCAGCGAAGATGAGGGCGCTATCGTTGCCCTCGACTGGGGTTGGGGGCGCGATCAGGAAAAGACGCCTCTCCTTACCCGTGCCCAGACCATGCTGGAACGCTATTTCGACGGCGAGGCAGAAAGTTTCGACCTTCCGTTGGCTCCTTGGGGCACAGCGTATCGCAAAGCCGTATGGCAGGCCTTGCGCGATGTGCCTTATGGCCAGACTGTCAGCTATGCCGAACTCGCCGCAAAAGCTGGCGGCTCAGCCCGTTCCATTGGCGGAGCCATGGCCCATAATCCCATTCCCATCCTGATCCCCTGTCATCGCGTTCTCGGCAAAAGCCATCTGGGCGGATATTCAGGCGAAGGCGGTCTGGACGACAAACGCTACCTTCTGCGCCTCGAAGGGGTTTCGATCTAGCTTTTACAGGACAGCCCCCCCTGCTGTGGTCCGGTTCACACAGGGCTCGACCCCTCATCTGAGAAGGGACAGAACCCTTCGATGTCCAGTGCGTAACCGGGCCTCTCTTCTGAGGACATCATCCGTCGGCAGGGTACGGAATAAAACCCCATAAAAAAACCGCCGGAAGCGTGAGCCTCCGGCGGTTTTTCATGACCTGAAAACCAGATCAGTTGTTCATGGCGTCGAAGAAATCCTGGTTCGTCTTGCTGTATTTCAGCTTGTCGAGCAGGAAGTCCATGGCATCCATCGTGCCCATCGGCGCAAGGATACGACGCAGGACCCACATCTTCGACAGCGAAGCGCGATCGACCAGAAGCTCTTCCTTACGCGTGCCCGACTTGGTGATGTCGATTGCCGGGAAGGTCCGCTTGTCGGCCAGCTTGCGATCAAGGATGAGCTCGGAGTTACCCGTGCCCTTGAACTCTTCGAAGATGACTTCATCCATGCGGCTGCCGGTGTCGATCAGCGCAGTCGCGATAATGGTGAGCGAACCGCCTTCTTCGATATTACGGGCCGCACCGAAGAAGCGCTTGGGGCGCTGCAGGGCGTTGGCATCCACACCGCCGGTCAGCACCTTGCCCGATGACGGAACAACCGTGTTGTAGGCGCGTGCCAGACGGGTAATCGAGTCGAGAAGAATGACGACATCGCGCTTGTGCTCGACCAGACGCTTGGCCTTTTCAAGCACCATTTCAGTGACCTGCACATGGCGTGTCGCTGGCTCGTCGAAGGTCGAGGACACAACTTCGCCGCGCACGGAGCGGGCCATGTCGGTCACTTCCTCGGGGCGTTCATCGATCAGCAGAACGATCAGGAACACGTCGGGGTGATTGGCCGAAATCGACGAGGCGATGCTCTGCAGCATCACGGTCTTGCCGGTACGCGGGGGTGCCACGATCAGGGCGCGCTGCCCCATGCCGATGGGCGCCACCAGATCGATCACGCGCGGTGTGTAATCGCGCTGGTCTTTCTTGCCCTTGCCCGTGGGCTGAGGCTCAGGTGTGCCGGTCTGCTCGACTTCCATACGCAGGCGACGCTCAGGATAGAGCGGCGTCAGATTGTCGAAGTTGATGCGCTGACGGACGGCGTCAGGCTCTTCGAAATTGATGGTGTTGACCTTGAGGAGCGAGAAGTAACGCTCGCCGTCGCGCGGCGCGCGGATCTGCCCCTCGACCGTATCGCCAGGGCGCAGGCTGAAGCGACGGACCTGGGCGGGGGAGATATAGATATCGTCAGGACCGGGCAGGTAATTCGCTTCGGGCGAACGCAGGAAACCGAAACCGTCCGGCAGGATTTCCAGCGTCCCTTCGCCGTAAATGGCCTGCTCGTTATCCGCCAGGGTCTTGAGAATGGCGAACATGATGTCCTGCTTGCGCATCGAGGAGGCATTCTCGATTTGCAGCTCTTCAGCATAGGCCAGCAGATCGGCAGGTGTTTTTTTCTTGAGTTCAGCAAGATGCATGAAAAGCGCCTTAGATGGGCTATAGTCCACTGCCCGGAAGACGGAGAGCCGCACCCGTGACAGATGATCGATCGTGAAAGAATGCCCCGTCAGATGGGCCGCAGAAACGGGCCCGACGATGAGCGAAGACGAAAGGGTCTTGAGAAAGGCCGCATAAGTGAAAACCAGCGGCTCTTGCGTCTCAATCTAATGAGAAATAACGCTTTCTGTCAATAGTTCCGATCAACCGCGCCAAGGCTTCATCATATACTGTCCCGATGTCGTTTCGGACGCCCCGAGCCCCGGAATAATGAACATAAGAGGTGACGCCTTTACACGTTCGGCATAGGCGCCTGAAATCATGGCCGGTGCGCATTGTCCATCCAGATGAAGCGGCTTGGGAAGCGCGATATCGATCGTGCATGGCATGGGTCCGGCTGGGTGACCCGCAACACGATAACCGACATTGCCAGAACCCTGCTGCGCAATCTGCCCGGTAAGCGGGGCTGCCTGAAGCGGGCGGTTATCGGCATCGAGAACGACGAATTCACCCGAAAGGCGCGTCCCTTCCACCCGGTACCCCATCAGGACATGCGTGGGTTGCCTGCCCGTATAACCGGGGGCCTGGCGAAAATCCGGCGCAACCATGCTCTCGCCCTCATAGCGAAGCGGCTCCCGTGCTAAGCGGTCGAGCGCAGCCTGGGCCTGCTCCGTTGTCGGCTGCAGAACCGGGCGTGCTATGGCCTGAGAGGCCACAAGCCCAAGGCATAGGACAGGAAGGGTCAGAGCGAGGCGGTTCACGATGAGCGATCTCCAAACCAGCCCCGGCGCCAGAATATAAAAAGGGGAACGGCCACCGAGGCAAGCATCAGGCACAAAGCATAGTAATAGCCATAACGCCAATCGAGTTCCGGCATCACCTTGAAATTCATGCCGTACACGCCCGCAAGCAAGGTAGGCGTGATCCCCACGAAACTGACCACCGTCAGCAGCTTCATGCCGTTATTCTGGTCGATACTGATAAAACCGAGCGTGGCATCCAGCAGGAACTGGACCTTCGCCGTCATCTGAACGACGTAATCGCTCAATGAGGCGACGTCGCGCCCCAGAATGCGCAGCCGCATCTGAAGCGTATCGCGAAACTCGAAATAACGCGCATCGCCCAGATACATACCGATGCGATCCACCCCCAGAAGACTTTCCCGGATCGACGATGTCAGATCGCCACTCTCACCCAGCTCGCGCAGGGTCTGTCGCAGCAATTCGGCACTGCGCACGCGTCGGTTCGGCCTTTTGGCGGCAAAGACCGTACGTGAGATCGCATCGAGCGCATGACCGACATTTTCGAGAATATCGGCAAGACGGTTGACGATCGTCTCAAGCAGATGGATCGTCAGCTCCGGTACGTCGGACAGGGCAAAATCGGCATTATCGGCCGCCAGATCGCGGCTCATGGTTTCGAAGGCGGTATAGCTCGCATAACGCAGCGTGATGAGCTTGTCCGGTGTGATCACCATACCGACTGGCCATGTCGTCAGCACACCATCGACCATGCGCACCAAGGGCATGGACAGATAGATGACATCGCCCCGTTTGTAGTGACGCGACGAGCTTTCGATCTCTTCCAGCGCATCGCGGCGTGGCAGGGTAATCCCCAGCATGGTTTCGGACAGACGGATCTCGTCTTCGGTGGGCTCGACCAGATCGAGCCATGTCACATTTTTCGCGTCATCTGCGGCCAGAATTTCATGAACGGGTTGCCCGACAGGATGGGCCAGAAACATCTCGTTTTTCCTTTTTGGCTCGGACGCTTTCACCTGCGGGACAAGAATGGACGCAACGCCGCCCCTCTGGTATCGCAGAAACCCGCTCGCCGTGTCGATCCATGTCCCTGACAGGAAATTTGCCATGAGTTCTGAAGTTCCGCCTCGCCCCAACAGCCTGCGCAACGGCCCCGACCAACGCGGTCGTTTCGGCAGTTTCGGCGGTCAGTTCGTGGCAGAAACCCTCATGCCTCTGGTGCAGGATCTGACAGAAGCCTATCAGGCCATCAAGGCCGATCCCGAATTCAGACGCGAACTCGATTATTATTTCCGCGACTATGTGGGCCGCCCCAGCCCGCTCTGGCATGCAAAGCGCCTGAGTGAAGAGCTTGGCGGCGCAAAAGTCTATCTCAAGCGCGAAGAGCTCAACCATACCGGCTCGCACAAGCTGAACAATGTGATGGGCCAGATCCTTCTGGCACGACGCATGGGCAAGACACGCATCGTGGCCGAGACTGGGGCCGGACAGCATGGCGTGGCAACAGCCACGGTCTGCGCCCTGTTCGGCATGAAATGCAAAATCTACATGGGTGCGGTCGATGTCGAGCGGCAGAAACCCAACGTATTTCGCATGCATCTGCTCGGCGCCGAGGTTCATCCAGTCACGGCAGGGTCTGGCACACTCAAGGACGCCATGAACGAGGCGATGCGCGACTGGGTAGCCAACGTGCATGACACCTATTTTCTGGTAGGCACGGTTGCCGGGCCGCACCCCTATCCGGAAATGGTGCGCGATTTCCAGTCCATCATCGGCATCGAAACGCGCGAGCAGATCCTGGCCACAGAAGGTCGTCTGCCTGACGTTCTGGTTGCAGCCATCGGTGGCGGTTCGAATGCGATGGGCCTGTTCCATCCCTTCCTCGATGACGACGCCGTCAGGATGATCGGCGTCGAGGCCGCAGGTCATGGCCTCGATAGCGGTCTCACCGCAGCCTCCATTTCACGTGGACGTTCCGGCGTGCTGCATGGTAATCGCACCTATCTGCTTCAGGATGAGTTCGGTCAGATCGCCGAGGCGCATTCGATCAGCGCCGGTCTCGATTATCCGGGCATCGGACCGGAGCATTCCTGGCTGAACGATATCGGTCGCGTGGAATATGTCGGTGTGACAGACAAGGAGGCACTGGATGCGTTCCAGCTCCTGACACGCACAGAAGGCATTATTCCTGCGCTGGAATGTGCCCATGGTCTGGCAGAGGTCATGAAAATCGCGCCGTCCATGACCCCCGATCAGATTATCGTTCTCAACCTGTCCGGCCGTGGCGACAAGGACATCTTTACTGTCGCCGAGCATCTGGGAGTTGCGCTGTGAGTCGTATCAAGGCCCGTTTCGACGCCCTCAAATCCGAGGGGCGCGGGGCACTCATTCCGTATCTTCAGGCATTCGACCCCGATCTCGAGACTTCGCTCGCACTGCTGAAAGGCATGCCCGAAGCCGGTGCGGACCTGATCGAGATCGGCGTTCCCTTTTCCGATCCTTCTGCCGACGGCCCGACCATTCAGGCTGCAGCCAGACGCGGCCTGACGGCCGGTGCCACACTGGCAGGCGTGCTCGACATGGTGCGCGCTTTTCGTGAGGGCGATAACGAGACACCCATCATCCTGATGGGCTATCTCAATCCGATCGATAGCTACGGCCCTGCCCGCTTCTGTACCGATGCGGCACAAGCCGGCGTCGATGGGCTGATCATTGTCGACCTCCCCAAGGAAGAAAGCGATCTGCTGGCCGATGATGCACAGCGCTGCGGCCTTGACCTCATTCAGCTGATTGCCCCGAACACGCCGGATGCACGTCTACCCTATCTGCTCGATACCGCCTCGGGCTTTATCTATTATGTCAGCATCACCGGCATTACCGGCACGCGCACGGCCAGCAATGACGAACTGTCAGCAGCCCTGCCACGCATCCGGGCTGTCAGCCATCTGCCTGTTGCCATAGGCTTTGGCATTCGCACACCCGAACAGGCGAAGCAGGCGGCTTCTGTGGGCGATGCAGCTGTCGTGGCCTCAGCCCTGATCGCCACGCTTGCCGAGACGCTCGACAATGGCAAGGCCACAGCCTCTACGGTGCCAGCCGTACTGGAGCAGCTCTCGACCATCGCACGCGCCGTGCGTGGAGCCTGACAATAGGACCGGACCCGACACAGATCCTGAAATCTGCACCGAAATAAAAAAGCCACGTTGAACCGGGTTCAACGTGGCTTTCCGGTTTTTAAAGGCTTCTGAAGGTTCAGCGTGTGTTGTGTTTGAGCGCAGAGCCGAACGAGATTGCAGACACGCCACCGAAAATCAGTTCGACCCCGATAAACGTGCCGATCAGCCAAAGACCGGACCAGGGCAGCGTAACGAAGATAAAAATACCCGTCAGCAGCGACACGACAGCGCTGAGCACCAGGGTCCACCAATTGGGCACATCGCGATTACCCATCGCCCAGATACCGCGCATGACGCCCGACGCCATAAGACATCCCGCCATAAACGCCGTCAGAAAGAACGACCCCGTAATCGGCTCCTGAATCAGCAGAATACCGCTCACGCCATAGAGAAGACCCATGAGAGCGGTCATCCAGAAGCGTGATCCGGGCACATCGCGATGCGCAAAACTCTGCGCCAGATATGCCCCGCCCGAAAAGATCAGCAGCATCCCGAGAACCACCACGCTCGCGAGAGTCGCGACGATCGCGTCAACCAGAGCCACAGCCCCGAGAACGAGCAGGACAATGCCAATCCCGATAAACCAGTTCGGCTTGAGCTTGGTGCTCATGGGGGGCATTCCGGGTATGGGGTTAAAGCCAGACATAGTGCTTTCTTCCTTTCTTTTCAGTCTCTACGCATCAGAGACGCGGCAGGCGCATTATTGGGTTGTTAACAATGCGTTACCTTCTTTCGCACCCTCATGAGCCACTGCGATGTTTCACGTGAAACATGCCTGTGGATGCGCCTCAATACTGCGTCTACCCGCACCATCCCGTAAGCACAGGTGCTGTTTTCAGAAACATTTACGGACAAGAAGAAGTCGGTCGACAGATTGTCACATTTGCCCGGTGACAGTATTGAACAGGTCATGTGTGCAGATCGCCTCCGAAACCGGCTCGCCGGACTGGTCTCGCGTCGAGACCCTTCTCGCCAGAAGAACGGGACTGCGCGTCAGACGACGCGACCTGTTCTCGATCGGGACACCATCGATCCGGGGCCGGGCCGCCTGGGGCAGAGAGTCGAGGCACTGCAGGCCTGCCTGCGTCTCGCTGGGGTCGTCGTCTGGGTACCTCTTTCGGTCGGTTTCGAAGCCCTGCTCCTCCCCATTCCGGGCGTGCTGAAAATACGCTGGACCCGCGTTATCTGGGGCGTGCTGTGCAAACTGCTCGATCTGGATATCAAGGTAATCGGCGAACCGGTCGGCACTGTGGGCGGCCAGAAAGGACGCGATCGTGGCGAGCGTCCGGTGATCTATGTCGCCAATCACTCATCCTGGCTCGATATTCCCGTCCTCGGGACCAAGATCTATTCCGTTTTCGTTGCCAAGGGCGATATCGAACGCTGGCCTATCATGGGGCTGGTCTCCAAAATCGGTCGGACCATATTCGTCAGTCGCAACAGAAGCACGACAGGGCGCGAGCGCGACGAGATGATCACCCGCCTCGCAACCGGCGATAACCTGATCCTGTTCCCTGAGGGAACGTCGTCGGACGGATCGCGCGTGCTGCCTTTCATGTCGACATTCTTCGCCATCGCCAAGCTGCCACGCCTGCCGAAAAACGCGCCCCCTGTCGACATGCCATCATACCCACCAGGGCTGACACCACTCATCCAGCCCATCTCGCTGGTTTATGACCGGCTTGAAGGCCTGCCCGTTCATCGCACCCGACGCGCCATTTTTGCCTGGTATGGCGATATGGATCTCGGCCCGCATGTCTGGCAGTTCCTCAAAAGGCGCAACAAGCGCGCCACGATTTTGTTGCACCCACCCCTCGCCCCCGAAAACTTCCCCAGCCGCAAGGCGCTGGCCAACGCGGCATGGGCCGCAGTGGCGCACGGGGCTGCGGCTCTCAGGCAGAATGATGAAACGGTAAAAGGCTGGCACGCGCCGGTCGATCAGCCGGAATGCGAAACCGATCAGAAGTCGATTTCGGTCGTCGCGTGAAAGCTTCTGGGCAAGCCCGCCACCGCTGAATTGGTCGCGTTCGTCCCCCCGTCGATCGAGCTGGGATACACAGACGCCCAGTACTGCACGTTCGTGACATTGGTCACGCCAAAGCGCAGAACCATTGGCGTGCGATACACATGAAACCCGTAACGCGCACCCAGATCCAGTGTCGTGAAAGACGCTGCAAAACTGCGGTTCTCATTATCGGCAGCACGCCGCCCCACAACATGAAAGCTGGCATTGACCGCCGCACCGCGCATCCATTGCGGGTGATAATCAAGCAGCATGCTGGCCTGGACCGGCGCCACCCCGACGACCTGCTTGTGCGACGTCAGGGACGAACCCGTATTGCCTGTCTGGGCATCGAGCCAGGTCATACCGCCTATCGCACTCAGGGCGTCGTTCAACCGTCCTGCAATCTGACCTTCAATACCGTAATTACGCTGAACGCCCGCCTCACGAAACAGGCCGCTTGCCGGATCGGTGAAAGCAAAATCGCGCGTCATACGAAAAGCCGCCACACTCAGCATCAATCCCCGTGAAGGGCGATACTTTGCGCCCACCTCATATTCCTCCGACCGGAGCGGCGCGAGAACATCGTTCGCATTCAGGCTGGAAGCCGGTGCGACGGGTCCAGCCTGAACGGCCTGTCCCCAGGTGGCGTAGAGACTGGTACGCGCGCCGGGACGATAGATCAGGCTCGTCATGGGGGTGAACAGGCCAGAGGCATGATACGCACCCGTCGTCACCCCTGCCTTGCTAGTGCTCATGGTATCGAGCCAGCTCCAGCCCAGAGTTCCCATCACCGAGACATGACGCGTGAGCGCAATCGTATCGCCAGCCAGCAGGGACTGGGTCAGGATCGATGCAGAGCGGTAGCGCCCCGAAAAATAGGGCTGTGTGCCGGTATAGACGACAGGCGCGCCAAGACTGGCCGTTCCCAGAACAGTGCTGGCGCCTGCAGTCGGATTGAAGTTTCCCATGCTGTAGCCATTCGTGCCGAGCACGACCCGATGGTCGAAATGCCAGGTGCGAAACCGTCCGTTCACATAGGCCAGATTGGACCAGACCCTGAAATCATTGGCGGTCGTCGCTGCTGTAATCGTGGTCCGGTACCGTCCTGCCGCATCCAGCAACGCATTGGTCACACCGAACACGTTGCGTCCCGCATCCTGATAAAGCCCGCCCAGTGTCAGCGACCAGTCTGCATCGAAGCGATGCACGATTTTCATCAGCGCCGTATCGGTTGACGCATTATATCCGGCAAATCTCTGCCCATAGCCCTGCCGTGACAGATCGGGCGCCCTGGGCAAGACAAGGCCGGTTGGAAAGGTAAACCCTCCCGCATAGCCACGCTGGGCATAGCTGTACTGGCTGGCATCGATCTGGATCTGTGTCCTGTCATCAAGCCTGATATCGAACGCCCCGACGATCATCCCGCGCCTCAGATGCGTTCCCGGCGCGTAGCTGGTGCCTGACTGGTTGAGCATCGTCACACGATAGCCGAACCACTTCCCACCGCCTGTCCGTCCGGCAACATCGAGCGATTCCAGGGGGGCGCCCGTGGCATCCACCCCCAGAACGAGATGCTCCTGTTGTCGGTCCGTTGGCCGGTTGAGCGTATAATCGAATGTGCCTGCCGGGTTCTGCGGCCCGTATAACGCGCCGGAAAGTCCATTAAGCACCTGAAGCGAGTCGAACATCTCAGCCGCATAGGGGGTCGTGATGACCATGTTCAGCCCGTCCATACGGGAGTTGGCAATGACATCGGCCTCGAACCCACGCGATTGCGGACGACTGGTATTGGGGTCTCCCCTCATTTCAAGCTGAACCGAGGGCAGGAACTGCGTCAGGTCGTTCACATTCCGCGCCTGCTGGTTCACGATCGCGTCACGAGGGACGGTCATGACCGAGAACGGCGTCTCCAGAATGGATCGTGTTCCAAGTGGACCGAGTGTCGCAGCAGAGCGCAGATAATCCGCAGCCAGTCCCGCTGCCTGCCGGCCGCGCACGGTCACATTTTC
Source organism: Colias nastes (assembly GCA_907164665.1). Classification (NCBI taxonomy): domain Eukaryota; kingdom Metazoa; phylum Arthropoda; class Insecta; order Lepidoptera; family Pieridae; genus Colias; species Colias nastes. Next base: position 10,315 of record CAJQZM010037749.1, on the reverse strand, counting down.
TTCATGCCGCAAAGGCGCTTTCTGCAATGCGGGCGGCAGACTGTCTGCCTGTGCAGCCCAGACGGAACCGCAGGCAGGCATGAATGCGAGTACAAAACCGCAAGGGAAAGACAGAGCTGGAAAACGGCGCGTCATACCCCGTTATCCTCGCAAAACGAGCGTAGTGTCATCACGGGAATGGCGCTTGCACCGATGCCGGTCATCCTGCGTCCTCACCCATCGGGCATAACGGTTGCTCCCCGTCACGCAGCCCCTTTTCAGAAGCGGCAACATAGGGCAGCCTGAGATCGTCCGGCTCCCCCGTATCGAGACGGGAGAGACGATCCTATCGCCCTGACTGACACCCAAGAAGGACAAGAACGCTCCCATGGTTTTGAGGACATTGCGCACGACACGCCGTCTGCTGCGCCCTGCATTGACTGCCCTTCTTCTCGCAGCGCCTGCGGCCGTGCTTCATGCGCCCTCCGCTGCTGCACAGGCTGTCATCACGGGCAACCAGACCATGACCGCCACGGTCGAGACGATCGACGCGGAAACACATACCCTCCTTCTGCGCGACCAGAAGGGCGGACTTCTCAACCTGACCATTCCCAAAGATGCAAAGAACCTGCCTCACCTTGAGGAAGGCGACCGTATCGCTGTCCGTTTTTTCCAGACACTCGCGGCCGATCTCGCTGCACCGGGCACACCCTTACCTGAGTCGACGGTATCCTCGGCCAAGGGCTATGCGCGCCGCCATCCTCACGGCACGCTCGTCTCGTTCCAGCGTCAGCGCGTAAAGGTTGTCGCTGTCGATGCCGCCGCCCACAAGGTGACGATCATCGATCACGCCGATATCACCCGCACCATAACCGTCCGCCAGAAGGCACTCCTGCCCCTGCTGAACAGTCTGAAAATGGGCGACGAAGTCGACGTCACCACCATGGATGCCGTTTCGTTCTCCGTGCTGAACCGCACTGTCAACGGCGATGTTTCCGTAACCGAGAAAACCGGCGTTCAGGCCCCGGCCAGCTCTTCAGCCGCACCAACCACCCACTAAACCGGCCATCTACTGACAGGAAATGCTCCCGCAGGGCTCAGCCCTGCACCCGCGAAGGGGCAAGCCCCTTCGATCCCGGCTTCAATGCGCAGGAGCGGCGTGCTGCCAGAGTGTGTCCGGCGGGGGCAGATGGGGTGAGTTGTCGATCACGCCATAACCATCGGCAGCATAACCATGATGGGCAACCTTGCGTGGGCCGCAGCCGGCAAGCGTCATCCCCATGACCAGCGCGGCAAGGATCAGGCGGTTCATGCGCCTGGCTCCAGACGCAGGCTGTCGGCCACGGCGCGCGCGAGACGTGTATAGGCCTGCGCGGCCTCGCTTTCAGGCGCTGAAAGAATAATCGGCGTTCCTGCATCCGCACTCATGCGGATATCGGCTAGCAGGGGGATTTCGCCCAGAAACGGCACATTGGCTTTTTCGGCTTCGGCGCGAGCCCCGCCATGACCGAAAAGCTCGGTGCGATGGTTGCAGTTGGGGCAGCAGAAATAGGACATGTTCTCGACCACGCCGAGAAGCGGCACGTTCATGCGTTCGAACATGGTCAGACCGCGACGGGCGTCCAGTAGCGCAATATCCTGAGGCGTGGACACGATCACGGCACCGCGCAGGCTGAGCTTCTGGGCGATGGTCAGCTGGGCGTCGCCCGTGCCGGGCGGCATGTCGATCACGAGCACATCGAGGGCGGGCCATGCGACGTCGCCGAGAAACTGGCCGATCGCCCCCATGACCATGGGGCCGCGCCAGATCATGGCCTGCTGCTCATCCACCAGGAATCCGATGGACATGGCGTGCATGCCCCAGGCCTCGACGGGGATGATCTTGCCGTTTTCGAGCGCGGGCTTTGCTGAGTGGCCGAGCATACGCGGGAGCGAAGGACCATAGATATCGGCATCGAGCATGCCGGTGCGCAGGCCGAGCTTGGCCAGACCCGCAGCAAGATTGACGGCCGTGGTCGATTTCCCAACACCCCCCTTGCCCGAGGCAACGGCGATAATGGCCCGCACCTGGGGGAGCGCCTTGCCATCGGGGCGGGTTGGCTGCGGATGACCAGGGCTGTTTGCAGGCTGCTCCAGCTGGAAGGGGCGATGCCCCTGAGGCTGGGGGGCAGCCTTGCCGGGCGCACGATGGGCGGTAAGAATAATCGTGGCGCGCGAAATACCGGGCAGGTTGGCCAGTGCAGCTTCGGCACGCGGGCGCATGGGCTCGATACGTGCGGCGTCCTCACGCGATGTGGCGAGCGAGACATGAGCGTGACCGTCACGCACGGCCACGCCTTCAAGCGAGGCAAAGCTCAGAACGTTCGAGGTGCCAGCCTCATCCTTGACCAGTCGCAGGGTCTCGAGAATCCTGCGCTGGTCTTCCTCATTGGCGGGTTTTTCAAAATCGGTCATGGTTGTCCTCTGGCGGCAGGGCGCTGCTGGCGACGGGCCGGGGTCTGCTCCTTGTGGTTTAACATGGCTGGAAGTGGATCGCGCAAGCGTCTGCGCGTATGAGCAGGGCGATGCCGGGGCTCTTTACCCGGCCCATATGGGCAGGAAAGCAGGACAGGAATGAGCGAGGCCAGAACCGACGCCGCCCCCAAACGCAGAAAACGCGATCATCGTATCGATGCACTGCGTGGCATCGCGCTGCTGATGATGCTGGCCGATCATGCGCCGCAGGATGTGCTCAACCGTTTTACCCTGCGCAATTTCGGCTTTGCCGATGCTGCCGAGATTTTCGTGCTTCTGGCAGGTTACGCCTCCTGGCTTGCCTACGGTCGCCTTATCCTGCGCGGGCCGCCGAGCGGCGGCTGGATCATGGGGATCGAACGTATCCTGCGCCGGTGCTGGCGGCTCTATCTGTTCCAGATGGTCATGCTGCTCGTCTCCGTGCTCACGATCCGTCAATGGCGTCACTACTGGCCTGTGCCGGTAGATTTTCTGGAGCCTGAGCTTGCGCATGGCCATGAGTGGATCTGGCGCGTGCTCAGCCTCCAGGCCTTGCCGAACAATCTGAACATCCTGCCTCTCTATATCGTGCTTCTTCTGGCATTTCCGCTGCTGGTGTTTCTGTGGAAGATCTCACCCTGGCTGCTGGGGGGCGCCAGCCTTGCACTCTGGGGGCTGATCAACAGCGATCCCACATTGAATCTGCCCAACTGGCTCGATCCCGACGGGTGGTATTTCAACCCCTTCGCATGGCAGTTCATTTTCACGCTCGGTATGCTGGCTGCCATCATGGCCGGCAAGCGGGAGGGAAATCTGCCCGGTCCACTATGGGCGAAACTGCTGGCGGGCGCCTATCTCGTGTTCGCTGCGCTGGAATGCTTCCCCTATGAAAGCTGGAACCTGCCCAGTCTGAGGCCTCTGGCGGAACTGCCACCTGCCGACAAATCCGATCTCGCCATATGGCGCTGGACCGATGCGCTGGCCATTCTGCTGCTCGTTCAGTCTTCGGTCACGGCCACACGCCTGTCCGAAACGCGTGTCGGTCAGGGGCTGGCCCTGTTAGGGCGCCATTCGCTTGAAGTGTTCAGCTTCGGTACAATTCTGGATCTGTTTGCACGCCTTGTGATGAACAGCTTCGGCGATGGCTGGGTCATTCAGATACTGGTCAATGTACTGGGTTTTCTGGGCGTCTACGCTCTGGCTCTCTGGCTCGATCGCCACCGTCGTCAGGCCGCCCTCATGGCGGGTGAAACACGCAGGGAAGCCCGCGCGGAAGAGAAGAAAGATCGCAGCGCAGAGATAGGTGACGCAAACCCCTGATTTGCGTTAGCCTAGCATGATGAAACATCGCCTCGTTCTTGCCGCTCTGATGGGTGGCTGGGTTTCCGCCACATCTGCCGCCTTTGCCCAGTCCGCTCTGGTCCGGTCTGCTTCGGCCCAGTCTGTACCGGCCCACTCGCCCCCGGCGGCGCCAGCTACTCAGCCGGGCACGGCGACGGCCACAGCGCGCAGCGTTCATGCTGCGCCTGATTCGCTTGCGGATCTGGCTGCAAGCCTGCTGCCTGCGGTCGTGAATATCTCGATTTCGGCAACGCTGAAGCCGGGAGAAGATGAAGACGAGGATGACGGTCCGGATGCGAGCCCCGATGACGGGCCGCAGGTTCCGCAATTTCCCCCCGGCTCGCCGATGGAGAAATTCTTTCACGATTACATGAACCGCCAGCCCTCATCCTCGGAGCCCCCACGCAAGATGCAGGCTCTGGGCTCTGGCTTCATCATCTCGCCTGACGGGTATATCGTTACCAACAACCACGTCATCAAGGATGCCGACAAGGTATCGGTCACGCTGCAGGACGGTACGGTGCTACCCGCCAAGATCGTGGGGCGTGACAGCAGAACCGATCTGGCTGTCATCAAGATCGAAAGCAAGACTCCCTTCCCGACCGTGCCCTTCGGCGATAGCGACAAGGCCCGTGTAGGCGACCGCGTTCTGGCCATCGGCAATCCGTTCGGCCTGTCCGGCACGGTGACGAGTGGCATCGTCTCGTCGCGCGGGCGCGATATCAATCACGGTCTATACGACGACTATATCCAGACCGATGCCTCCATCAATCGCGGCAATTCGGGCGGTCCGCTTTTCAATCTCGACGGACAGGTGATCGGCATAAACACCGCCATCTACAGTTCGAGCGGCGGCTCCATCGGTATCGGTTTCGCCATACCGGCCAACGATGCACGCGGCGTGATCGACCAGTTGCGTCGCGACGGGCATGTCTCGCGCGGCTGGATCGGCGTGCGCGTACAGAACGTGACGCATGAGATTGCCGACAGTATCGGGCTCAAACCTGAAAAAGGCGCGATGATTGCAGGCATCGACCCCAAGGGGCCGGCTGCGACGGCAAAGCTCCAGACCGGGGATGTAATCGTCTCGCTCGATGGCAAGCCCATTGACGGTCATGCCCTCCCGCGCCTGGTGGCCGAAATCGCACCGGGGACGAAAACGGTGTTCGGCATCTGGCGCAAGGGAAAGACGCTGGACGTCACGCTTGTGGTCAAGCCCTCGCCCGAAGCCCCCGACATGCCACCGACCGATGCCAAGACCAAGGGGCCGAGCAAACTGGCCCTTGCCGATCTGGGCGTCACCTTCTCGGCGATCGATGACGAGATGCGCAGCAAATACAGTCTGTCGGACTCACAGCGCGGCGTGGTGGTGAGCGATGTGACGCGCGATGGCCCGGCCGACACACGCGGGTTGCAGCCCGGCGACGTCGTGACCGAGGTGCAGCAGGTGGCCGTGAATTCGCCCGATGCCCTGTCCAAGGAGCTGACGCGCGCGCGACAGCAGAAAAAACATACCGTCCTGCTGCTCGTTCAGGGTCAGGACGGTCTACGCTGGGTGCCGTTGCCTCTATCCGGGGAGTAATCGATGCCCTTTGGCTCCCTGTTCCGGGCAAGAGCCGATGGTGAGGCGCCCTGGCGGCAGATGGTCCGCACGCTGGTTGCGGTCGCCCTGTGCTGGATCATCGGTGAGGCGACCGGGCTGGATGAGACGATCTGGGCCCTGATCACGGCGCTGATCGTGACGCAGTCGAGCATCGATCAGACCGTGTCCACAGCACGCGATCAGGTGATCGGCACGCTTGTCGGCGCAATCGTCGGCACGCTGGCCATTACCGCGCGGCTGCTGTTCGGTTTCTACTGGCCGATTTTCTGCGTTGCGCTCCTTCCTCTGGCCTATATGGCAGCAGTGCGTCCCTCACTGCGCTTTGCGGGGGTGACGCTGATGATCGTCTATCTTCTGCCTTCGCATGGCGCGAACCCTTACTGGCCCCTGACAGAACGTCTGACGGCCATTTTCCTTGGTGTTATCGTCTCGCTGGTCGTGTCTTTCGTCGTACTGCACGCCAATGCCAGAAGACGCGGCTTTCTGACCGCGGGGCGCATGTTCCGTGAAATGGATGAGCTGCTTCAGGCCGCCCTGCGCCGTCAGGAGATGTGGAGCGAGCTGGAAGCACGCAACGATCACTGCGCGCGCAACCTGTCTGTCCTCAACGAATGCGTGGCCGAAGCCTATCGTGAAAACTGGGGTCTGCTCGAAAAGCGTCACCCTATCCTGACCGTATTGCCGGCCCTCATGCGCCGTATGCTCAGCGATACCATGCTGGTGGCGCGCGCCATCAATGCGGGCAAGGACAGGGGCGGGTTTTCCGGTGTGGCCGGGCTGCATACCGGGCTGAGTCATGCGTATCGCTCTCTCGCCCGCCGCTGTGAGATCCATGCTGCGGGCAAGGCGAATGAAAAACCCTATCGTCCGGGCCGAGAGGATGTGCTGAGCACGCTCCCGACCCTGGGGCAGGATGCCCTGCCGGAAATGCATTTCGTGATTGCCCTGCTCCGTCAGGATCTGAGGCGCGCTACCGATGTGCTGATGTGCACACCTGAAAGCCGCGCAAAAGACCTGCGCGACATGATCGGAAAATAGGGACGGAACCGTCTGGCGATGAACCTGCCACCGGTCTGTCACGTTGAAGACGACGATCCGGACTGTGATTTGTCAGGCATTGCTTTGACCTGCCGCGACGAATCTGGTCTTTCTTTCCTGCCCGGAAACGGCGCTCCTGACGCAACAACAAGGGATTTAAGCTTATGATCACCCGCGAGACCCTGAAGCACCTGCCGCAAGGCGTGGACGCTCCATCCTATGATCTCAAGGACATCAAGCCGGGAATCCTGCATTTCGGCGTCGGCAACTTCTTCCGCGCCCATGAAGCGTTTTACGTGGACAAGGCGCTCGCGCTGCCCGGTCAGCAGAACTGGGGCATTGTCGGCGTGGGTCTGACCTCCGGCGAGCGTTCGAAGAAGAAGGCCGAGGACTTCAAGAAGCAGGATTGCCTGTTCTCCCTGACCGAAACCGCCCCGTCGGGCGACAGCAAGCGCACCGTGATCGGTGCCCTGCGCGACTATCTTCTGGCCCCCGAACAGCCTGAAGCCGTGCTCAACTATCTTGCCGATCCCGCGATCAAGATCGTCTCCATGACGATCACCGAAGGCGGCTACAACATCGACGAGCATACGGGCGAGTTCGCGCTCGATAACGAAGCCGTACAGCGTGACCTGTCCAACCCGGAATCGCCCTCGACCATTTTCGGTTATGTGGTGGAAGGCCTGCGCCGCCGCCGCGATGCAGGCGATCGCGCCTTTACCATCATGTCCTGCGACAACCTGCGCCATAACGGTAATGTCGCCCGCAAGGCATTCCTCGGTTATGCCAAGGCACGCGATCCCGAACTGGCCAGCTGGATCGAGGCCAATGCCACCTTCCCCAATGCCATGGTGGACCGCATCACCCCAACGGTTTCAGCAGAGATCGCAGCACGTCTGAACCGTGAGAGCGGTCTGGACGACCTTCTGCCGCTCGTCGCTGAGGATTTCACGCAATGGGTGGTGGAAGATGAATTTGCCGACGGACGCCCTGCACTTGAAAAAGTGGGCGTGCAGATGGTCGATGACGTAACCGATTACGAGTTCATGAAGATCCGCATGCTCAATGCATCGCATATCTTCCTGGCTTTCTCCGGCCTGCTTCTGGGCTACGATCATATCGATGAATCGATCAACGATCCCGATCTGCGCAAGCTGGTCGAGACCTATCTCGACACCGATGTCATCCCGACCCTGAAGGCTGCGCCGGGCGAGGATCTGGAGAATTACAAGAAATCGGTGATTTCACGCTTCTCGAACCCTGCCATGGCGGACCAGAATCTGCGTATCGGCAGCGATGGCGCGTCGAAGGTACAGGTGTTCTGGACGGCGACCATCCAGAACCTGCTGAACGACAAGCGCGATCTCGATCGTGTCGCCTACGGTCTGGCGGCCTATCTTGAAATGCTGCGTGGCAAGAACGAGAAGGGCGGTACCTTCGAACCGATCGAACCCACCTTCACCGACGAGACATGGAAAATCGCGAAGAGCGACAATCTGGAAGCCGGCTTTGCCCTTCCGGCTTTCGATGGCTGGCGCAAGCTCGACCATGCCGCACTTGACGAAAAAGTGACCGAACTGCGCAAGATTATCCGCGAAAAGGGCGTCAAGGCAGCGCTCCCCGTCTGAAAAGGATGCGCGAAAGCCGCACTCATGACAGATTTCTAGGGCAGGCGAGTTTTCCTGTGTCCCAAAGTAACTTATGGGCGTTAGGAAAATCGGAGATCCCCCGGCATTTAGCCGGGCCTGCTGGAGATAGTCATAGTGCTGCGTCGCGATCTGGTAAAAATCGGTGCTGGCCTCTCTATATTAGGGGCCAGTAAAATTGCCCGGGCGGCGCCCTCTGCCGCCCCCAAGCCTACGCCGTTCGACAATAATACGGTCCGGCAGATCGCGCAGGCCATGTCGAAATCGGCCTACAAGGCGCCGCAGCAGACTCTCCCCAGCGCCATCGACAATCTGAATTTCGATCAGTTCCGCGGCATTGCCTACAAGGAAGACCGTGCACTCTGGCACGGCCAGAATCTGGCTTTCGATGTCGAGTTCTTCCCTCGCGGGTTCCTGTATCGCCCACGCATCAACATGAACGAGGTGGTCGACGGTCAGTCCAGCCCGATCGTTTATGACCCCGATATGTTTACCTATCCCGATCCGATGCTGCGCGTGACGGACGATCTCGGCTTCTCGGGTCTGCGTTTGCGCAATGCCATCAACACACCCAACGTCATGGAAGAATGCGCTGTCTTCCTCGGTGCCTCCTATTTCCGTGCTGTCTCCAGGGGGCAGAATTACGGCCTGTCTGCACGTGGTTTTGCCAACGGAACGGGCGATCCAAAGGGTGAGGAATTCGCCCTGTTCCGCGAATTCTGGCTTGAAAAGCCCAAGCCCGGCGTCGACTCCGTCGTGATCCACGCACTCATGGACAGCCCCTCGGTCGTGGGCGCCTTCCGCTTCACCATCCGTCCGGGCGCCACTACGGTGTTCGATGTTCAGTCGAGCTTCTATCCGCGCACAGACATTACCGAAGGCGGCGTCGCTGCCCTGACCGGCATGTTCTATTTCGACGCCAACAACCGCAATCATGTCGATGACTGGCGCCCTGCTGCTCATGACAGTGAAGCGCTGCAGATGTGGACCGGCACTGGCGCCCAGCTCTATCGCCCGCTGAATAACCCGGTCGATCTCCAGTTCTCCGCTTTTCAGGACGCCAGCCCGCACGGTTTTGGCCTGATGCAGCGCCGTCGCGCCTTTCATGATTTCGAAGATCTCGCCCTGAACTACGAGAAACGCCCCTCGCTCTGGATCGAGCCTATCGGCGACTGGGGCGAAGGCGCGGTCGATCTGGTCGAAATCCCGACCCCCAACGAGGTCAACGATAATATCGTATCGTTCTGGCGCCCCAAGCAGACCATGCAGGCCGGGCACGAATATTCGTACACCTATCGCATGTACTGGGGCTGGGACACGCCCTGGCCGACCGATCTGGCCCGTATCGGCGCGACGCGAGTCGGCGGGGTGACCGATCACGCCGATGGCCGCATGTTCGTCATCGACTTCACGGGCAAGCCTTTCGAGAACCTGCCGCCCAACGCGGCTTTTCATCTCGTCCCTCAGGCATCGACCGGCACGATCAAGAACGTGGTCGTCGAGCCCAACCCCAACATCAAGGGATGGCGCACAACGTTCGAATTCTACCCCGGCAGTGCCAAGCTGGCCGAGCTCACCTGTCAGCTTGCCAATGAGCAGGGCCCGATTTCTGAAAAATGGATGTATCGTTGGACGCCGTGAGCAGCCTCTCTCCCAACTTCACCCCCTTCGACGTGCTCCCGGCGGAATCGCCACTTGCGATGCCGACGCAGAACCTGCGTCAGCGTCCCGAGACCTTCGGGCGCGATCGCCGTCTGCCGACCACCCCCTCCCTGTTATGGCTGCGACGCCTGCTTGTAATCGGCGGCGCCATTCTCCTGACCGGCTGGGGCGCGTTCGAAATGAACCGCGTGCTCAATTCCGTGGGCGTCTCGACGCTGGGCATTATCGTGCTCGCGCTTTTCGTCGTGCTCGGCGCATGGATCTCGCTTTCCTTTACCTCCTCCCTTGCCGGGTTCGTCTCGGTACTGCGTCACGGCGGTCTGGGTCTGGGCATTTCGCGTGACACGCCCCTGCCGGCGCTCATGTCACGCACGGCCGTGCTCATGCCCACCTATAACGAGGACCCCGATCGCGTGCTTGTGGGCCTGCGTGCCATTCACGACAGTCTCGTAGCCACCGGGCGTATCGATGCATTCGATTTTTTCATGCTTTCCGATACGACCGATCCTGATGTCTGGGTTCGCGAGGAACGCGCCTATCTGGCTTTCGTCGA
>CAJQZM010037747.1:14138-24629 GCA_907164665.1 Colias nastes | reverse complement strand
CCTCACGGAGAAATGGTGCAAATATATATCAGCCCTCGCGGGGCTTTGATTACAACCATCCCTCACGGAGAAATGGTGCAAATATATATCAGTCCTCGCGGGGCTTTGATTACAACAGTCCCTGACGGGGAAATGGTGCAAATATATATCAGCCCTCGCGGGGCTTTGATGGCGGTTATTGCAAATTTACAAAGGATTGATCATTAAAATGATCATAGATATTTGCTTTCGTCAACGAGGGCCCACGAAAGAAGTTTTAGATATGACAGTATCGGATCTTCACTCTTCTAAGGTAGGTAGAAAAAGGTTTTGAAATCTACTTCACAGTGGGCCATTTATACAATATAAGTATAGTAATATGACCTAATAAATACAATATAGGTTAGAGACGTTAAATAATGGGCGCATGAAATTGATACTTCGTATCCTAAAAGGTTACCGCTTACGCTTATTTAATCAGGAAACCACCATTGGTTTACCAATTATGGAAATTGGAATTGAACAAATTGTATTTACCAATGCAAAGCCTATTCACAGCAAAGGAAGGCAAGTCGGGTCAAATATCATCTCGCGGATGATTTGTGGCGGTGGTTTCGAGGATTGTCACCAAGCCTTGTGTCAACGGTATGTTTGGTATCGTAATTCAATGGCACTAGCCGACCAATTTTCATATAAAAACATCGGAAGAGATTTTTTAATCGCAAAGCGATTGAATGTACAAATGACGATTGATTATGTATAGTTGACCTCTCATAGGCCTATTTTAGTTGCCCGGTTTTGTAGGCAATTTATTCGACTCGTTTTTTCAACCCATTTGACCACATTATGGCACCCATGAGTTTTTCTTCAGGGCTCAAACAATAAATCGCTGAGGGATTAGGATAATCATTTGTTTAGACAAGTTTCTTGTCATCCCACCAGGATTATTATATTGTATAATAAAGTTATATACAACTATTAACGTAAAACGTTTAAGTACTCAACGAATGCTGCGAATACTGACTGTTGAGTTACTTAGGATAGAGGATAAATAACGGAAAGTCAATTTTTCCAAACAAAAGCCTCTTATTATTAGATATACTTGGAACCCCTACCCTTAACGAGAAAGCTCTGCCAAATGACTTCTCATTTCTTTGCTTTGAGGGGGGGGGGGGGGCAATAAATGCAATGCAGTACAGACTATACGGCTTTTAAAACATTACAAAGTCTGGTAAGCGAACTAAACTTTGCTGGTTTAGTTCTTGCTATATCGCTATCCGTGCCTGCTTCTCGTGTTTACGGGTGAATTAAGTTTATCAATAGTCATAAATGCAATGCTGTACAGAGGATATACTGCATTTAAAACATGACAAAGTCTGGTAAGCGAACTAAACTTTGCTAGTTTAGTTCTTGCTATATTGCTGTCCGTGGCTGCCTCTCGGGTTACGGATGAATAAAGTAATGTCCTGTCTTCGCATCCACAGCTAACTGTCCTATACTGTCATAATCTTAACACAGATTCATTTGACATAGCTCCCCACGAGCTCAGTTCTTCATTTTTGCACTCGCACACTGTGGACAACACAAGAGCAATGCCTCCATTGGTAGCAGTTACAATCAAGGGATAACTAAGGTAGGCTAGCCATATTACGGATGTTGGAACAACCGACTATATTCAGGGCAATTTTCTTTGTCCAGTGTAACGTTTAGACTGTCGTAGCATTCCTACGGAACAAAGATGGGATCAGATCTGCACCCTTAATGCAGTTAATCGAAAGGAGATACTTTCAGACGACGATAGTATTCAAAATCCACCATATTCCTGAACATAATAATGCATAGTTAAGCTTATAATCTCTCTTGCCATTATCCTGCAGCAGAATTCCTTGGCGATAATTTGTTCTCGTTAGAGCGAGCGAAGGTTGTTACGATAATATGAGAAATCCTAGTCAGTTCGAGACCTGAACGACGCGTAAGAGTACCGCTATTTCAGTAGTAGTAGCACCAAAAAGGGTGAAGGTATTCTGGAAAGCGGAACTGAAGGCCCGGTCAGCAGCACCAGCCACCTAATAGACTAGTGTTCAGTGCTGCACCACTAGAATCTGCAAAATGACTCGTACGGTATGAAAATGTGGAGTACATTTTCCAAATATCAAATGATATAGTCGTAATAAAAATCCTATTTGCCTCCGTCTACTCAAAAGACATACGGAGTAGCTAGTAGTAGTTGGTTGAATTAGAATAAGTACATATAGTTAAAATTCTTTGTTACTGACTGGATAAATTTGGCTCTTTTCCTATCTGACGTTCATATAGCTGTTGACTGCCTAGTGTTATGCACAAACACTATTATTATAAATAAGTCACGTTATGTAGTCCCGAGACTTTCGGTATATAAGTTCTGATGTAAATCATAATCATATCTGATTAAAAGTAACGTACTTAGCTGCAGTAATTACAGTTTTGGGACACAGATAAGCTCTTTATCATTTTAGTCTCTAACTTCTTGGGTTCAGTATATTTGTTTCCAGTACAGAGTTTATGACCTATCAGTTTTAAATAAATAATTCATGCATTATAGTGAAAGTACCAGCCATGTTTAGATTATGATTGGTGGCGTTGGCTCTAAACATTAATAGATACCGCACGGTTTGGTTGGATGTTAAAAATCTGTATTATAATTTAAACCGTTTACCTGTTTTGTTATTTTATTGCCTTATTCAAGGGGTGACCTTTTAAATTTATTTCTGACCCCAAAAGTAAAGACCAAGGTCTCTTCTTGTCCGCTTGTAGCAGGTTGGGTTAAAACTGTGTGAGTTGAGACAGGTGGTAATTCTATGTTAAGATGATTCAATGGTGCTTCTGCAGAGTTCTAATTGAATAAATAAAGGTTTGAGTTTGAGGTATTCTTGCCTCGTCGGGATCAGCTGTTGCTTCATTTTGTAAGTAACATCTAAATGCGTAATTGAAAGTCGTTACTGGCGCTTTCGCAGATTTACGCTAAAGATAGTGGAAATTGTAGTAACTAACTTTTCAAGCCCAAAAGGTTAACTGAGGTACGCTTGAACCAATCTCATAAGTTCTAATATACTTTTAATCATTATGATTAACTTTTTGGTTCTTATTTGATTAACTTTTCATCTGGGATTGTTAATATGTATATTATATAATATAAAAATTTGTGTGATTTATTGGTATACTATCTGCACACCTTACTCTTTCAAATAAAGAAATAAGTAATTACTTATGTATTCAAATTCACATTGGCGTCCATATATTGTACACCAGGTGGGTAACAAACAGGTCTCAATAAGTAAGCTTCAAATTACGGTCAAGTGTTTAATAGCTGTGTTTTACCTGAAAATAAAACACATATTAAATACTTACCTATATTTGAAGCTTACACTTAACGTCCACCTGTTGTGGATTTCGACTCAATGAAAAACATCCAGCGCCCGTACATTATCGTGCGCCCCGCCACCTGGTGGGGAGGTGTGCGAGAGAGATAGCATACATACAACGGAAAGAGAGGGAAAAATAGGCGGAAAAAGCTAGGTGCCTTCTCAATAAGTAAGCTTCAAATATAGGTAAGTATTTAATATGTGTTTTATTTTCAGGTAAAACACAGCTATTAATGGAACCCTCTGTAAATGAGACAGATATTTATTTATACCTGTATATCTGAGACACTGGGCAAGTGGAATACCTCTATAAGTGAAACGACATTGCAGGTCCCTTGATGTCTCACTTAACCAGGTTTCACTGTAATATGTTTAATCAGTGAGATTTCCTTCAATTATAGCAATTTTCATCAATACTATCCATACATAGATATAAATAAAATTGGAAAGCCTGTTTGTAATATTGAAATAACCGTTTTTTAATAAAAATTCAATTTTTGTCTGTCTGTACCGGTTAAAATCTGAAACGACTGGCCCGATTTTGAACAGAAATTCACTGACAGATAGCAGATGTTATAAGGAGTAACTAAGACTATTTTTTATACTGATAAATAAGTATGTAAGTATGTAATTTAATCTGTAACGTATAAAAAAAGCAACATAAGTGTTAAAAGATCTACCCAGCGAGTGTCCCCACAGAACAACCATGGGTCGTTTCTCCTTATCCACGACGTCCATGAGCCACGCGTAGACTTTCAGAGCATCTTCCACGACACCTCTCTCTGTTGGGCGGATGTGGGTTGAATCACCGTAACCTTAAAAATATAGTAACTAGTTAAACGCACAGATCATGCCCTATTTTATTGAATAACTAGCTTACCACCCGCGGCTTCGCCCGCTTTGTCTAAAACCTAATAAATTATATACTAAAACCTTCCTCTTGAATCACTCTATCTATTAAAAAAATCCGCATCAAAATCCTTTGCGTAGTTTTAAAGATTTAAGCATACAAAGGGACATATAGGGACAGAGAAAGCGACTTTGTTTTATACTATGTAGTGATAAGATCTTATATTTTTATTTTCTCAGATGGATATGTATTTCAGACACTCTTTATTTTTATTTATCATTAATTTAAGCAAAATTATGTTTAACCTATACTTTACTATTCCAAATAAGCAAAAAACATTACCTAATTGTAGAGTATTCATAACTTAAATATGCAGCGTATCTAAGTAAGATACTTATTATGGACCTAGTCATAATTTTTTTTTCAAATTATTAAAATAATGTCTGAACTATTAAACATTTCATCGAATGATTTTTCTCATACACTCACCTCGATAATCAAACGTGATGACGTGATAGTTCAGATCTTGGAACACTTTATACATTTGTAGGCGATGCGGTGACCCTCTGTGGTTTGAATTTCCTGTTTAAAATTATTTGAAGTCACTTCTTAATTCTTATCTTATATTATAATATCTAAGAAATATTGTTTGTGATCGACGTG
This sequence comes from Colias nastes, assembly GCA_907164665.1. Classification (NCBI taxonomy): domain Eukaryota; kingdom Metazoa; phylum Arthropoda; class Insecta; order Lepidoptera; family Pieridae; genus Colias; species Colias nastes. The sequence continues at coordinate 19,736 of CAJQZM010037747.1, read as the reverse complement.
GCAACAAACTTAACATAGACTACAGAGAGAACTCCGTATTTTGGAGACACAATATACCTACCTATTCCAAGCTGCACCGATTATTATTTGAATCGAACCCATATTCTTCAGGTTAAAAGACATAGATCTTAATCACTGTACACGGGTCAATTTTTTTTCATTAATTATACATTTTCTCTAGTAGAATTTTAACACACAAATGATTAATAATAATTGATTTGTTACAGGGCCTCCTATACTAAATCCGGCCCTGCCCTTCTAATAAATCTATACCAAATTCATTTTCAAAATATTATTTTTATATTTGAAACCTTACCATGACAATAAAGTACGATAGTATTCCTTGTGTTTTGCAATTCGCGATGGAGTCGGTCACAGAGAGTCGACTCGCTGGTTGTGCTGAGCAATTCTCGTAACACCGTACATGGTACTAGGTGCCAAATTCCTGTGAGACATATTATGTGTCTATGAAGTTTTAAGAGTAAGACTGTATATGTATAAGCATACTCATAATGGAATATAATTCACAATCTAAAAGGCTGCGCATACTTTCGATACCAAGACAATAATATTGATTGATATAGGTACTCCTACCTAGCTATGGATAAAATCATAAGTAATTTTAGAACAATTGTATATTGTTACAAAACTATTAATAAGCGATTTTGGATTGTCTATAATGATGAACGTGAGTTTGAAACGTGTGTGTGAGTTTGAGTTGTTATCTCTATCCTATCAAGATTTATAAAAGTTATACCTACGCATATAAAAATTGTTTGACACCATGTGTAGTACATATTAACTCAATGTTTGACACTTGACAGTAGATAAAAACGCATAGGTAGTAAGTAAGTAGTTCTTGTACATATTATTATGTATTTTTAAAATTAAAATATAGGTACTTAGGTACATAATACATGATACTTGATAGATGCATGATATTATAAAATCTGCGCTGATCTTACCTATTTTAATCGGACAATTATCGACTTTTGATTCAAATTCGATGCTAAAGTTTCTACCGCCCATTATGTTGCAACTTGCTGGATTGTCGAAGTCCAAGTTTTTGGGGTAATTTACTGTTAATGTAACGACATAATATTAAGTTATGATATTACTCAATAGATCTTCGATATTTGATTCAAATGAAGAAAAATCTTCAAAGAAAACATTTTTAAGCAAGTATTTTTATAAACTTATTATCTACAAAGAAAAGTTCATAGTGTTTTGAACACGAGTAATTGTCTATTTTATATTAACAGGCGCAAAAAATTTAGTGACAAAATGCATATTTTGTATGTTTGTCGTTTTTACGAAATAAGGTATTGATTTTATGATATAGATTATAGGAGGTTAGAGGATTACAAAGGCTAGGTTTTACTGCAACAAAACAATATCTCATTTCAATAGGCAAATCCATTATGATGCGCATTGAATCACTCCGAAATTTAAAAATTACGTTAGATGGCGTTACATTAAAATTGTGTCTGTGTGTGGAGCCACGGACAAAAAGCTAGTTGAAAATAGTAGGTTCAGAACCAAGTTAAACTTCAATCTAGTTTAATATTTGTATTTGTGAAATCGCAGAGATATGTGAAGAAAGGTTTTCGATACATTTTACGATATACAATCAGACATGTTCATCCCACAAATATATTAAACAACTAGCGGTCCGCCCCGGCTTCGTCCGTGGTACCTACATGTATAAACTATCATATCTCTCAAGTTGGATCGAACTGCACATGGTGTGCAAATTTTATTATAATCGGTTAAGTGGTTTAGGAGTCCATTGAGGACAAACATTGTGACACGAGATTTATATATATTAGAAGATACTAACTGCAATTAGAAAACACCATCTTCCGCTGTACAGTCTTGCTGTACCTAAACATGAGAGGTAATACAGCTACTTGCATCACCAACACGCTAGCGGTGAGGGACGCGCCGGTCAAGAGGAGTGCCCTGAACATACATACACTTTAAGAGTATGTTTATTGGTTAATATAAATTTGTTCACTTCTGGTTGTCTGTTTAGCTTATTGGTCAGTAACAACAAACAATGTACCTATACACATCTAAATAATATATCATTTGCAATTAGGTCACCTAATTTAGTCAGGTGTAAGAAAATATCTAAGGGAAAGAAGACTAGTCAATTATTTATATAAATTGAGGATGTATATGTTTACATGAGGCATACATAAACATATTACATGGTAAGTAAAATATAAGTATAATACAATCATTTCATTCGCTGTATTTCATGTTTCCTTGTTGCAATATAGTATCTAATATATATTTTTAACACCATATATAATAGGTACTGACCTATTACCACTGGGTACCTACCTAAATAGTCCTGCATACATTGAATAAATAAGGGAACAACTTGTAACTTACCCAAAAACCATGGCGATTTCTTGATTTATTTTTAATAAGTTATGTACATGTTTTCTATTTTTTTTAATGTTTAATTTATTAATGATTTAATTTATACCATAATTATTATTCTGTATATCAATTAGACATTGAAGTGAATTTGGCGTTATTTTTTTAAGTGATAAATGAAATAAGACAGATAATAAATATATGCGTCAGGTTAAATATATTCCAACAAAGAAATAAATGAATATCACTTAAAATCTGTGCAATGCTTGTAATTGGTAAATAATACGCCTGCAAGATTTTTGTGTTTATTCCATGTAAATTTACATTAAATAATTTTCTGGTGGGCCGAGTAGTAGTATATTAACTAAATAATATGGTCAGATTTTAGGCAGGTTAAGGTAAGTAAAATAAAACAAAAAGTATAATAAAAAATCTATTTATTTCTTATAAAAATAAAATAAATAATGGACTTAAAAAAGCAGGTACTTTGGTACCGAACGAAGTGTCCTAATTCACAAATATTCGTGCGATTAATTTAATATAATTAATATCAATCTTAAACGGATTTAAAACTGGATTTATTCATTATTTTATTTAAACACTGGTGATGAATATTAAAAAGAAACGCTATTTTAAACTACCTTCACCGAATTCAATGCAATTAATAAAATAAATTAACACTATAAAAGGGATATATCAGTTTGAAATCCGTTTAACTTTCAATGAATTTACAATACTCGAGACCACAAAAAAATGTTTAAATAAATATGTCATAATTTAAATAATCAATAGGTAATACATTTATAAATTAAATTATTAATTAATTGTAAACAATCAGTGTTGTGATAGGCCCTTGTGATGTTAGGCAATTGAACTAAATTTAGTAATGTCTTAATATCTTAGATATCATACAAAAGTTATTACATTCGTAACTCAATCACACAAAAATGGTTGAATGTATTTCGATAAAATTTTACACAATTGCCTATAATATAATAAAAGTCTCGATACGAAGCAAACCTTACATCATAATATATCTAAATATAACTAATAAGAAATATTGTGACAAAACCCACAGCCAAACAAATTATATTATCTATATTTAACAACTATCATTAATCTCAGCTAAGTGAAATGTGTCCAATTTATTATTACAACAATTTCAATTTCAAAAACGTTTATACATAATATAAAAGAAAATTACAATTTTCTTTAACACGCAAAAACAAAAACTAAAATATGATAGCCAGTTTCGTAACTTTCGCATATGTTATATTTAGCTTATCCGTCAATTACGATCATAATGAATGAAATTAAGTGTTAGAGTTTTAAATGCTATTTAGGCTATCAGTGACTTTATCAGGAAGTTGTGAAACTGGCTAAATTTAATATAATCACAATAAAACTACAATCACACATAACCTATGAGTATTTTCATAAAATCGTACGAAAATTTGCCAATTAGGACACGAAAAGCGCAAAGCAAATTTAAGCATCCAACATAGCTGGAATCGAACCCGCGACCGAGTAGTTGCGAAGACTGCATTTAACGGTGTTTTGTGACGAATTCACTGGAAAAAAATAAACACATTATTATTACAATAACATTATGAACGTGAAAAATAAAATAAAAAATTATAATTACACACGCGAAGGATGGATGTGTGGTATTCATTTCATCCATGAGAGTAAGAAGTGATCTCTACCAGGCAACTACGGTAAAAAACTGAAAATCAGTGGTACGAATGGTTTTATTTATCACTAGCTGTTGCCCGCAGCTTCGCCTGCGTGGAAAAGATAAATTTTAATTGTACAAACTTTCATCCCCTATTTGATCCCCTTGGGGGATGAATTTTCTAAAATCCTTTCTTAGGGGACGCCTACGTTATGACATCTACCTGCATGCCAAATTTCAGCCCGATACGTCCAGTGGTTTGGGCTGTGCGTTGATAGATCACTATATCAGTCACCTTTGAGTTTTATATATATAGATTCGTCAACAGAAAAATGTTTTATGTATTTATTGTGTAACCTTATGCTCTAGTGTTTTTATCTGTTAAAAAAACGCATCAAAATCCGTTGCGTAGTTTTAATGATTTAAGCATAAAAAAAGGACATAGAGACAGAGAAATTTGTTGAAGTTATACTTCTTTTGGCGCGATGGAGAAAAATAATGAGAGTAAATTTTTACGATGCGCGCGCACACCGACACCTAAATTTAACAGCATGAAGATAGTTCTAGGTGGTATGAAAATTGATAACTATGTTCAAGTTGTATATATTCTAGTATTTTTTCCATACGCCAAAGAAGTATAACTTCTAACGCGTGTACATAAGTACACACACTCTTTTTTATACTAGTAGTACTAGTAGTATGTAGTAATATTAGAACTCACCCAATAACTTGAGCTAAATCTTTGGCATGACATATATACTTGTGTCCGAGACTCTCAACTTTGTCGTACGCGTGTAGAGATACTTTGGAGTCGTCGTTGTTTCGTGATTCCACTATTGATCTGTATAGCTGAAATAAATAAAATATTTATTTAAAAAAAAATTAAATTGGTAGTAAGCTTTATGAAATGAGTTAATACTTTTTTGGTATAACTATAATATTATAGGTATAGTTTCATTGAATTTTATTATAAACTACGTAACTATATCGTCTGAATTAAATTATGTGTAAGATTATTGATAATAATAATATTCATTTTAATACAACAAAAATCGCCTATTTTTTATACAACTCTAGATTTTGGGGCATACAATATAACCATTAACCATGCAATTTCTAGTACGAAAAATATGTACTTTTTTATACTCTAATTTTTTTCTTAATTAAATCTAATCATAAGGGCAGAAATCCTCTAAGCCAGAACGGTAAAAAAATATCAAACTTCCAACTTAAAAAAGAAAATAATATTTTTTTTTGCTATTTTTCTATATTAATAAACAACCTTACAAAAAATTAATATTTTTTGAATTTTTTCTTACCTTTACCCCCACACAGAAGGGCACAACAATATCATCTTTCGCATGTAATATCAAAACGGGTAGATCTTTGACCTTCGACAAATGTTCGTCGGATTTAAACGAATGTCTCTTGTTATTCACGAACGGTGACACGAATGTCGCTTCGAAGTATGGCAGCCAATTTACTAGCTGAAAAAATAGAAAAATATACAGGGTGTTGTGAAAAAATAGAAAAAT
>CAJQZM010037747.1:0-14128 GCA_907164665.1 Colias nastes | reverse complement strand
AATATACAGGGTGTTGTGAAAAAATAGAAAAATATACAGGGTGTTGTACTGTTGGTATACTAAGCTCAAAGGAGGTTATAGTTTTGCATACGCTGAGTACGTAAAAAATACTTATAAAATTCCAGACCCATTTTTTTTTCAAATAGATGAATTCTTAAAACTCTATGTGTACACCCATAACAAGCAACCGGCCCAACTTTGCCACCAGCACGTGAGCTATCGTTTAAGATTATGTTTTCATAGACAAAATGCTCACATTAGCGAAGCGGTATATGCCGGCTGCGCGAAGCTAGAGAAGAAAACATGGATTTTCAGGAAAAATTTAGCAAAAACTTTTGACGTAATTTTGTTGTTTAAGTATTTTTTACGTGATCAGTCCCTTCGCGCTTAGTTTACCAATAGTGGGACACCGTGTATATGTAGATGAACACAAAATCGTAAAAAAAATTGTTAAATAAATATTAAATACTAAAATGTGAAATAGACAAAAAATTATAGAATAAACATTAGATATAATTTAAAAAATACTGTGTAGTAAGCACTGGGTGTAATGAAAATTGAAATACTGTGCAAAAATCTACAAGAACAAATATATTTTAAAGTTTTTTACCATTTTAAAGCTACATTATTTCTCACTAACTACATATTTGCTACATATAATAAATACTTAATATTTTACGATGTTAAACCGCCTTCAAAAAGGTTATTAATTCAACGGTATTTCTTGACTTTGTTGACTCAGAACTTTCGACTGGGTGAACAGATTTTGATAATTATTTTCAACCAAAGATTTGTTTTATTTCTGACGTTTTTAGTTATAAATATTTGAAGGCGGGTTAAATTTTTTTTAAATACTTTTACTAATTATAATCTAATAAATACACATTAGAACGAGTTTCTAACAAACACCGGAGCTAGTGGATGATTCGCGACTTCGTCTGCCAAATTATTGAATGGAGCTTCCAATATCAGTCCTTGCGCTTGAGGTAACGGATTAGGACGATCTAGGACACTCCTAGACAGCTCTCCTAGATTTCCTAGGAGATGAGAGGATATTCCTGTACCTGAAAATGAGATTTTTTATTATTTTTTGTACTTGTGACGGTGCATTTACATCAAACGAACATAGAGCTAGAGCTATAGCAAGAGCATTGTTAGTGTAAACGAAAACTTGTATTCAGTGTTGTTCAGTATTGGAACTTTGCATAGAATCTTTTCGAACGCACTAAGAATAACGAAAGAATGCTCTACGCCTGTTTACACTTAAGGTGAATGTTCCGACCGTCCCTCCATACATTTTTGCACACGACTAAACACTTAACACAGACACTCTTTCTTTAAAACTAATCATTTTATCACTTCTATACAATGAAATGTGTCCGCGATCGACCTTTTTAATCAGTAACTTACATTATTTACTTAGAAAAACAACAGTGAAATACCGGCAAAATTCGACACTTTTACAGTAGTGTGCGTGACTTTTGCCAAGCACGACATCTAGCGCGTCGATGTTTAAACATCGCCTTTCGTTTGCTTGGCAAAAGTCACGCACAGGCGATGCGCTAGATGTCGTGCGCATGAATCGCGTTCGTTATCTTATAATTTTATTCTAATAAATCAAAGTTCTAAGTGTAATAATTGAGTAATTTCATTTCCAATCGTTCAAAAAAAAATAACAATAAAATAAAATAAAACTTAAAACCTTAGAAATCTATGTTTTTTTTGTAAACAATTTATTACTCATTATTGTTGTTTGGCAACTCGAAGCGTGGTCGTCCGTCGTAGGTACTTTTGTTCGGCGTCGTCGTCGGCTTGATAACATTCTTGATTTCATTGACACGCGCTATGATTTGCGCGCGGAATTTCTTGTGTTGTGAATTTATTTTTGTATGCTATGCATTTTAATTGAATCAAATTGCAATATGTATTTCTCTAGCATGCATTTGAGACTATATTGTAATAATTGAACGTGGGTAGGTATAGTAATTAATTATTCTAATAACGCAATTATATTTTCGGTGGGATTCAAAACAAAAAATTGGCCCGTGATTTTTATGAAATTTCACCACATTGCAAATGATATAATAAACAATTACAATTACAATTATTATAAATCGGTAAACTATCAAAGTAATCACAAACTTGCAAAATATGCTTTTCCGAATTTTCAGACAGACACACAATTTTATTAGTTTGTTTTAGCAAAGTAGGTACCTATACCTATACGCTTATGTCGCGCGTCGCGTCGTCGAAAACGGTGCGCCCAGAAACAAACATACCTAATTCAGTTACAATCCTTTTTTTGTTACGTAATTTATTGTTTAAATTTATTCTAATACGATATTTTTTATTCGTCGGCCAGTTCTACCAGGTATAAAAAGATAAAATTGAAATATAACAGCTCGTTCTGAATCGCGCAAGCGAAATTTTTTCCATACAAAACACATATACAACTTTTCGACATCTTTTATTAGGGCTTCAACGGCCGGCCAGTCGAGTAGGTAGGCTTGTTTATCGTTAGAGGTATTCCACCTTCCTCTCTCCACAATGGTAACACCGACGTGATTTGAACACGCAATCTCTCCTGACACTACCTAATAGCAAAACCATAATTATGTTTACTATGTTATCGTAAATATGTTTTTCACCTTCCTGGTTATTTTCACATAATAAAATATAATAAAATAATAAATAGTGTTTTAGATTTTTGTTATTGTATCTTGTATACGAATTATTCTTACTTGTTGGTTATGAAATGTTCAAATACCTATTGCAATAATTTACTGTTACAAATCATTAGTGTTATTAGTTTTGAGTGAATAGGCATGGATCAGAATTCAGAATATTATATGCTACTAACTACTCAAATACATGTTTTGATAAAAAAAAAACAATAGTGTAATGTAATAATAAAATAAAACTGCGTTTTATTGTAATCAATTTTAACATTATTTATTTTCCAAAATTGATGAATAAAATAGTTTACGCCAACAAATATAACTTTTATTTTTATAACAATCATTCATAATAAACCGTAGCAGGTAGCGTTTTGAACAGCGGCGGCCTTGGCGGCTCGTCCTCAGGAGCGCTGGTGCAGTAAACTCCCATAAATAATTAATAATAAAGTTATACCTGCTCATTATTTAAAATCTATCGTAAAAAACTACAATACTAATATCAATAAAATAAGTAACTACACATTACAAATAAAATACATCATTACATACACTCTTGTTCATTTCATAAGTAACGCGCGAAACGGAGCTTACGGAGCGCTCTCGATTTCGCTCCTATGAAACAACATTCAGTACATTGCCTACATACGAAATCCAATAAGAGTGAAAGAGAAATCAGTCCTGCGCGTGAAACAAAAGATTTACTATGGAAAAATAGCCATTTTCGGAGCGTTCAATCAAGCGACGTTGCGCATCGCATGACAGCAGCAATTGCGCGCGACGTTGCCACTCCTCTATTATTTGTAAACTAGCTTTCCGCCGCCCGGCGGCTCCGCCCGCGTTTTCAAAGAAAAACTCGTTCCCGTTCCCGTTCCCGTAGAATTTCCGGGATAAAACCTATCTTATAAGTATTACTCGTGGATAATGTAGCTTTCGAATGGTGAAAGAATTTTTAAAATCGGTCCAGTAGTTTATGAGCCTATTCATTACAATCAAACAAACAAACAAAGTTTTCCTCTTTATAATATTAGTGTAGACAAACACTATGAATACGATCACGAATGCAAATTCGGGGATTTTCTAATTATTGCTAAATAATAATTGAATTCGTTTTGAAATCCATACTAATATTATAAATGCGAAAGTAACTCTGTCTGTCTGTCTGTTACTCAATCACGCCTAAACTACTGAAACAATTTTCATGAAATTTGGTAGGTATGGTAAGTACCTATTTTCGTTGTTTTATTTCAAGTGAACACGGCCATACAATTTTGTCACGAGCCGCCTATGATTGTAGGTACTTTTGTTAGGCTCCTTCGTCGTCGGCTCGTATTGTCACGCGCTATGATTTGCGCGCGGATTTTCTTGTGTTGTGAATTTATTTTTGTATTATTATTATTTTTTATTTTATTGATTCAAATTAAAATATTTCACTAGTATGCATTTGAGACTATATTGTATTATGTATAATTTATCGTAGGTATAGTTATTCTTATAACGCAGTTATATTTTCGGTGGGAAAACAACAATTTGACCCGTGATTTTTCTGAAATATCACCACGTTGCAAATCACATCAATCATAAACACGTATGACGAAAGTATAGTGGCTAACATTGACTCATCAGTTCATCACTGAAACCAGTGATAAATCAGTATATCATATTTTATTGTGTTTGAATATACAACGATATTATATACAATATTATTATAAATCGGTAAACTACCAAAGTAGTCACAAAATTAAACTTGCAAACATTGGCAAAATATGCTTTTCCGAATTTTCAGACAGACAAACAATAAGTTTGTTTTATCAAAGTAGGTATCACTACTCCGTTCACGTTACGCGTCGCGTCGCCGCGGCCGAAATCAACAAGTCAAATGATTTTTGTTCTAATTGTATTTTGGTAGTAGTTTGTTTAGAATTTACATATTATCCATTGTATATTTTTTATTTTGTATTTGCTGTAAAATCAAAAAGTGAAAAACTTCATTAGGTATACTGTACAACACCTCGCTCTGAATCGCGCAAGCGAAATTTTTTCGTCACACAGAACATATACAACTTTCCGACATACTTCATTGAGGCCGGTCGGCCAATCGAGTATGTTGATAAACTTCACTTATTCGATGGAGGAATTCACCTTCCTTCCTCCACAGTTGCGTGACCCCGACGTGCATTGAACACGCAGTTTTCTTATACTAGTAGCAAAAATCAAAACCATTATATGTTTACCTACTATAATTTACTAAAAGTCGAGTGCGTCGAAATCGTAAATAATAATAATATGTTTTTCACCTTCCTGGTTATTTTCCCATAGTAAATAGTGTTTTAGGTTTGTTGTTGTAGGTAGGAATAATAATAATTATTCTTACTTGTTGGTTATGAAATGTATATTGAAATGATTTACTTTTACAAATCATTAGTTTTGAGTGAAAATGCTTGGATCAGCATAATATTATATGGTACTTCAAATACATGTTTTGATAAAAAAAACAATAGTGTAATGTAATAAAATAAAACTGCTTTTTATTGTCATCAATTTTGACATTATTTATTTCCCAAAATTACAATAAAATAGTTTACTTACACCAACAAATATAACTTTTATTTTTATAACAATCCTACTTCCTACTAATGCGAAAGTTTGTGAGGATGTGTATGTGTGTGTTTCACGCAAATACTACTGAACCGATTACAATGAAATTGAGCACACATATAGAACGTAACTTGGACACATTGAATAGGTTTTATCCCGGAAATCCCACGGGAACGGGAACTATGCGGGTTTTTTTTAAATGCGGGCGGAAAGCTAATCGTTCATAATATAAACCGTAGCAGGTGGCGTTTTTAAGTTTTGTCTACCCATACAGAAAAATGGAAAACTTGTTTTAGATTCACGCCATCTAGAGTTAAATCTTTATCATTTTTGTATACGTCTGTGTTTCACGATTCACGCCATCTAGAGTTAAATCTTTATCATTTTTGTATACGTCTGTGTGTGTAAACGACCCTGTATGCAATGACAGATGTTATAACGCAATTTTTTACCGAATTGGGTGGATTTTAAGGCAATGATATGACATATTTCAATAAAATATAATATTCAGTAACCGCCCTGACTATTCCTACGACTTTTAAAGGTTTTCCAATTACGCAAAAACTCAAATAAACTAGAAATGTAGAATTCAGCGCCATCTAGCGGGACATTGGCTGGGAAGAGATCGTAGCAATCACCTTAAAGAATTTGACATAGTGGGGTTAGAATGAGCATTCGCTCGTTTGATGTAAATGCACCGTAAGAGTCAAGAGATTCGTTTGCTTTGTACTCAAGATAATTTACCATTTATCTAAAGAAAATATTAACAGACTAGCGGTCCGCCCCGGCTTTGCCCGTGGTACATATTTCGCAATAAAAGGTAGCCTATGTTCTTTCTCAGGGTCTAAAGATTGTCTGTGCCAAATTTCATCAAAATCGGTTGAGAGGTTTATGCGTGAAAACCATACATACATACATACATAATTACAAACTTTTCCTCTTTATAATATTAGTATATATAGGTAATTAAGTATAGACAGAAGTAGATAAATCAGAGAGTATATTTATTATTTACAGATAAAAGACTAATATCTAATCTAATACTAGCTGTGCCCCACGGTTTTACCCCCATTGCTCCGCTCCGATTATATGATATGGTATCACAAAATCTCTTAGCAACTTTACAAATATTGTAATAGTAGTAATTTATTAGGATAACCGATAAGAGATTATTTAAAAATAAACAAAAAAAAGAGCGTGTGTCGAGCACACGTGTCAGAAGTGAAACTTCTTTGGTAAGATTCAAAGATAACAAAACTGACGCCTTAGTCCTTACCCCATGACGTGACGGTATTTGAAATTTTACTCTCAACGCTCCTAAAGAAATTTCTCTTCAAAAATATTCCCCTCCAAGTTTACCAAAAAGTAAGAAAAAAAATTGGTTGTCTGTAAAGTCGGTTTACTGACGATAGTTGAACGTGACAACGTCCGATTGTGCTTCTTTGTCGCTCGTTCCGCGCTCTCGCTCGCACTTCAAGCCTTACATGGAACGCCTCAGAGCGAGGTAACGCCGCATGAGTCATGTTGTTTCGTGCGTGCAGCCGGCTCTATCGAATTATAAGACGTTGTCACGTCAAAAATATATTAATATTACCCAAAGAGTGTCCCCATACAAAAACAGCGGGTCTGTCTTGACCGTTGTCTATTGTATTGTTCAACCAATCGTACACAATAAGGGAATCCTCCACGACACCATTTTCACTGGGATTTATGTTTGTGGAATCACCATAACCTGAAAAATAATCACTACAAAGTATAAAACAAAGTCGCTTTCTCTGTCCCTATGTCCCTATGTATGCTTAAATCTTTAAAACTACGCAACGGATTTTGATGCGGTTTTTTTAAATAGATAGAGTGATTCAAGAGGAAGGTTTTAGACTTTTAGTAAGTATATAATTTATTAGGTTTTAGACAAAGCGGGCGATGCCGCGGGCGGAAAGCTAGTTCTAATTTAAATACTCATAAATTGCATTTATGTACTTTATGTATTGTCAAAGATTTTTTAATTAATAAATTTCCAACATAAACCTTATAGAATTTATTCTTATAATAACCTCAAAAGGTCACAAAATCACAAGGTCATATAAATAACTCCGAGGTCAAACAATGGACTGTATACATAATAAATATAATTACCATATAAACTAATTAATTACCTTTATACATATACATTATTTATATTATGAATTACCTATCTTTTTTGTTATATCAACCAAAAAAACAATTAATAATTCATATTGTACGAAAAATCACGAAAAACTCGCGTGTAGATAATAATATATCTTACCTCGATAATCGAATGCGATTGTATGAAAGTCCATTTTTTGGAAGAATTTATATAATTCGATTCTGTGGGACGCTGCGCGGGAATTGGAATTGCCTGAAAATACAATAAATATGTAAAAAAAATATTTTTTTTTTCTATACATACACAGCATGTACCTTTTTAAAAGCTTTAAATGGAACGTAATTTAATATTTATTTAAGTATTTTCTTACAAGTACATAATAGGTATGTATTGAAATTTAAAATATAGAGCAGGGCTTGTCAATAATTTTTCGAGCTATTCCATACATTGCAATCTGTAGGCATTTATTCTAATTACCTATACCAAATTAATTATAAAAAATGTTAATATATTCATATTTTTATAAATTATACAAAAACAAAAACATTTAATCGTATACAGGGTGTGTACAAGTTACTTTTTATAATTTATAAAACTCAATTATATATATATGTTACAGGAAATGTATGTAATCCGGCATTGTATACAATTCCTAGGAATTGTATATAATTCCTAAAATCGCACGGAAATGTGTGAAATAAATTATTTTATACACATTTCCTAGGAAATCTATACATTTCCTAAATAGCTATCGGAAATGTAAAACATTTAAGATATTGATATGTCGCAGGCAAGGGTTGGACTAAAGCAAAGGGGGCGCAGGACTTAAAAAATTTTTGATGGAGTTGGTGACATTATAACACCTATTTATTATTGTTTTATCGTAAAGATTACGCTTATATAAGCATGTTTTATAGGAACAACTTTTCTCTAAAATCAAAAATAGCCGAGATATTCGCCCTCAAAGTTAGGTTAGGTTTAGGTTAGGTTAGCCGTTAGGTTAGGTTAGGTTAGGTTTGTTAAAAAAAAAACTACACAGAAATAGGAGCCCCGCGAAGCGGGGCTCCGTCGACGAAGATCGAACGATCGAAGATAATAATATGAACATAATATTATTACAATTTTACGGTATGACTGTTACCCGATTGTATCAATAAGAGCTATAATAAAAAAAAATAACAACGTGTTTTATTACAGAAAGCATTTACTTTACACATTTCCTAATACGATATTGGAATTGTATACAATTCCTTGGAAGATTATACATTTCCTAGGATATGCATGCATTAAATAGTTTTTTAAACAATATGTATTTTATACATTTCCTAAATGGTATCGGAATTGTACACATTTCCTAGGAATTGTATACAATTCCTTGATTTCATACATTTCCGGTAACATATATACATATATATTATATTTTAATTACCATGGCAATACAGTATGATAGGTCGTTTCGAATTACGAAGCTCGTCGTCTAAGCGTTTACTCAGCACCTCCTTGTCGGAGTTATCTTCGAAATTTCCTTTTAGTTTCTCGTAACAACTCTTTGGTAGAATGTGCCAGATACCTGGAAAGGGGAATTTTAAATCATATATTAATTTATAAAAACTATACTAATAATGTTATAAAGCTGAAGAGTTTGTTTGTTTGTTTGAACGGGCTAATCTCAGGAAGTACTGGTCCGATTTGAAAAATCCTTTCGGTGTTAGATATATTTATGTGTTTTAGCATAGGAACAGATAAATAATTACTACACATAAGTGAAATAATATTATGATTCAAAAGATAGATTAGATATTGGACTTTTTTATAATTGTAGAAGCGAATACGCGGATATTTTCTTTATAAACTACGTATATTTAAAACCGTAGTAAATCATGTTATTTTATGTCGTATATTTATAAAACAGTTAAAAATAAATTAAAGGTTAATAACTTAACAGAAAATATTTTCATCATCACACTAAGAAAAAAAATTCCATGGTTTATAAAAATGAAACCCGTTTCGCGTTGTCACGGCATCACGTGTGAACGGCTGAACCGATTTCGATAATTCTTTTTTTATTATATTCCTTGAAGTACGAGGATGGTTCTTATGTAGAGAAAACGTAAATATGTACCACGGGCGAAGCCGGGGAGGACCGCTAGTAGTTTATAGTTTTCCATCTAATTCTGTATTAAGCATAACAAGGTCTACTGGCCTACTAACCCGATAAGTACCTCCTAAGTAAACTAGTTTTTTTAAAACATATCATTAACATAGACCTTCGCACGAATCTTCATGCATACGTAAATTAAACTGTATGTTTGTAACCTTTAGCTCTATATGTTTATTATTATGACAAAAAATAATTATTTCTGTGACTGTAATTTTAGTCTGACTTTCTATGAGGGGCGTTTTTTATAGGCAGATACTGATTCTATTCTTTGAAATTTGCTCATTTATGAAACACTAGGTTTCCGCCCGCGGCTTCGCCCGCGCAGTCAAAGAAAAACCCGCATAGTTCCCGTTCCCGTGGAATTTCCGGGATTGCGTCATTTTCCCGGGATAAAAAGTAGCCTATGTCCTTTCTTGGGTATCAAAATATCTCCATACAAAATTTCATGAAAATTGGTTCAGTAGTTTAGGCGTGATTGAGTAACAGACAGACAGACAGAGTTACTTTCGCATTTATAATATTAAATAATATGGATTTGAATACCGTGAAACTAAATATAGACTAGCAGATGTTAAAAAAATGTACGGATTTAGATATATATAAATTATTTTTGGACATATATATTATGTTCTTAAATTCTTATTTAACATGGAATTAGCGAAGTATCTTATATAAAACCGAAAAATTGTTCGTTTAACAGTGCATTTACATCAAACGAACATAGAGCTAGAGCAAGAGCATTCTTTCGTGATTTTTCAGTGTAAACAAAAACTCGTATTCAGTGTTGTTCAGTACTAGAACATTGCATAGAATCTTTTCGAACGCACTAAGAACAACGAAAGAATGCTCTTATTATTACGAATGCTCGTATACGAATGCTCATTCTAAGAATGCGCTTAGAATGAGAATTCGCTCGTTCGATGTAAATGCACCGTAATATATTATTTGCTTTTCAAACCACGTCGTAATTGATGACGCAAAAAAATAACATCACGTCATAAATATTCATCGATAGAAATTTGGTCAGTGTGGAATAAATTTATAGTTACAGACGGACAATTATTTAAAATTTTAAATTAGCAATTGTTATAAATACGATCTATCTTCGAAATTCTATATCTTAAATAAATAAATCGAAAACGTATAATATAATATACAAAAAATTGATAAGACGGAACGGCTCAACTGATCAAGATGAATTTAGGAAAAGAGATAGATTATTAGGGCGTTTGTGCACTACAAGGAATTTTACTGTCCGGCATTCCGATTTTTTACGGTCCGGTATGGCACGCCATTAATCTAAATACTACTAAGAAATACTAGCTTGTGCACTATATGTAATTTTACTGTCCCACATTTCACTTTTCCCTATTTCGGATGGTTTTTTGTGTCTACGAGTCGCTGTATATTATTGTTTTCGAATGCCCACTTGCTTGGATTTTACTGCATAGGTATGCCAATTGAAAGCTAGCTCTTGTTTTACTTTCTTTTAGCTGGCAATGTGATTTGAAAAGTCGGTATTGTTATTTTTGTATACATTGACCTATAATTATTATTTAAGTAAGTGTTGGTAAGTTAAAGTTCAAGTGGGAATAGCTTTAGCTCCTCGTCACCGATTAAAATAAATAAGTGAAACACGCATTTTAAATCTCTTACGGAACTTTACTTTTTATTATAACGAAGTAATATAATATTTCATATTCTATATTTTTTACTCGTTTCTTGTAAAATCCAAAAACAATCATTTATGATAGCATTATACCGCCAAACTTCCTTGAACTGTACCGCACTGATCCGAGTAAAGACGGACAGGTGCACAAGCCAATTCATCGGTTTTTTCATGCCACACCGGACCGTAAAAAATCGGAATGCCGGACAGTAAAATTCCTTGTAGTGCACAAGCGCCCTTAAGATACTTATAACACGGAAATCTGCAATTTTCCGTAGCTTTTTTTATCCGTATATTTATTATTTATTGCAAGTTATACCAATTCATTAACATTAATCATAATCGTCATAATAAGCCTATTGTTCTTCGTTGTGAAACACACATAATTTAATAACTATTATTGGACTAGCTTTCCGCCCGTGGCTTCGCCCGCGTTTTCAAAGAAAAATCCGCATAGTTCCCTTTCCCGTGGGATTTCCGGGATAAAACCTACCCTATGTGTTAATCCAAGTTACCCTCTATATGTGTGCTAAATTTCATTGTAATCGGTTTAGTAGTATTTGCGTGAAAGAGTAACAAACACACACACACACACACACACATCCTCACAAACTTCGCATTTATAATATTAGTAGGATATATTATTGTAATCTCTTAATAAAAAATCACTATTTTATAACTGCACATAACTACAAAGGTCCTTGCCTTGTACTTATAAAAATCATTTGACATTGAATTAAGCCTTTATATTATCTGTCTCTTTCACATTCAAGTTTTTTAACCTAAGAGTGAAAGAAACAACTTATTTAAAAGTCATCATAACATTCAAAGTCAAACTTTAACATTTATTCAACTGAACTTTTTGAAGGGCTTTTGAAGAATTATAATCGAAATTAATAAATTATTGAAATATACAACACCACATATTCATTTATATTAATTTAGGTTGCCTGGAAGATATGGCTTAGTAGCTATAAGGCCGTTATTTGTGCATGTCTCTATAATAAAATATGTTTTTAATTTTTAAATTTTATCTTCTTTAGGCGCGTTGAGTAAAATTTCAAGGTCGCCTAGCAATACCGTCACGTCATGTAGTAAGGCGACGATTTTGGTATCTTTGAATCTTGTCAAACAAGTTTCACTTCTGACACGTGCTCGTCACACACACTCTTTTTATTATTGTAATGGTGTACAATAAAAAGCATTATAATTCAATAACTCATACTACACTTACCCAATTTAATAGGACACTTATCGACCTTTGACTGGTATTCAATTGTAATATTTCTTCCACCCTCTATACCACTTGAAGCTGGGTCTTCATAGTCTATGTGGAATGGCCATTGGACTGAAAAATAATATTATTATTGAGCATGTGGAAAAACAGTGAGTCTAAAGTATGAACAAAAAAAAAATGTGTGCGTGTACTAGTGTACACACGTAAGAAGTGAAACTTCTTTATGACCTTATTTTTCAAAAAATAATTTACTATATACAACTTTACAGAACGTCGAATCACGCGTGGTAGGGATAAGAAAAAGATGGCGCGTAACGGAAAAATGTCACGCGTAACGAAAAAATGTTACACTAAATTTTTTTCCAACCCCGATAAAGAAGTTTCACTTCAATAAATTGCAATATCTCTCCCTCTCTATTTATAATGCATTTTTAGGTCATAAAATTAGATATTACTGAATTAAATAAGTCAGACACTCTTAATACATACTACTTATAAATACGAGTTCTAAGAGTTAAAAAATGTATTAGTTGTATAAGCAATTTTAATCAACTGTTGTATCATTGTATGTTCTAGTAAATCAATAGAAACAGATTAAATGTAACAACATAGTCAACAAAAATATCATTAAATACAAATAAATTGATTAAAAAATTAATAATTAGTTGATTAATTTGAAAAATCAATAAAAATATTATAATACGTACCGAAATTCGCAAATATCAAACTACGCTGGAATGTCTTAGAGTACTTGAATATCAAAGGCACGACGGCTACATGGAATACAAATAGCCCGGCTGTTATCGAGGCACCAAATATGAACACCCTGTAACAAAAAATATGTCAAAAGTGCTTCAACATTAAAAAAAAGTTTTTTAAAAGCCTGACAGAAAAAAGAAACAAAAAATATATATAACTACGTTTCCGCCCGCGGCTTCGCCCGCGCAGTCAAAGAAAAACCCGCATAGTTAGTTCCCGTTCCCGTGGGATTTCCGGGATTGCGTCATTTTCCCGGGATAAAAAGTAGCCTATGTCCATACTCGGGTATCAAAATATCTCCATACCAAATTTCATAAAAATTGGTTCAGTAGTTGTAGTCACAGTATGTAGGCGTGATTCAGTAACAGACAGACAGACAGAGTTACTTTCGCATTTATAATATTAAGTATGGATTACTCAATAATATGTATAGATATTGTATCTGCCAAAATACTTTAAAATGGTGTACAAGTTTTTAATTTTGCTGGGTATAACTAATTAGTTTATTACAAATTAATCATAAGAATCATTTTTTGTTATAAAAATGATTATCCATCACCAACACAAAATATAGTAATGTCTAACTTACTTTAGCTTAAAGATATTTTTAGAGTTATTAATATACTATGGAGGAAGGAAAGTGGAAAGGAAACAAGGAATATATACTTATTATAGTAAAATTTAAATGTTGTTGTCCATGCGAGATAAAGTACACATCTAAATAATATGTAATTATGTAGTAATTAATAATATCATTTTTTTTTATTTTTTACCGAATTGATAACCTCCTCCTTTTTTTGAAGTCGGTTAAAAATTAAAAATAGTTTAATATAAAAATGGTTTCTTTCATAATATTACTCTACTTTGACCTTTAATATAGAAGTAAGTGTGGTAACATGTA
>CAJQZM010037746.1:0-37767 GCA_907164665.1 Colias nastes | reverse complement strand
ATATAACCAAAATTGTCTTTTATTTTCCGAAATTATGTTTGACGTCGTAGTTTTGATTCAAAGAACTTTCCGTTTATTCATTTTTAGAACTACAACGACTGACAATTAAATCTAAGTTAATTTTAGTGTTTCATAAATAAGCATTTGGTGCTTTTTCATGACAGATGTATCTCTGTCCAATGGCGTTTGGATATGAAGCAGATGTATCTGTTGGCAGACTTCACCATCTAATTTGGTTGTACCGCTTATACTATTCGCTATTTATTGCCACGAATGTATGGCGTGTGAATTAATTCTCGCAGGTTACCCAAAAGTTATGTTGCAATGTCACTAAAACAATCCAGAACATCAATTTTCTTGTGAAAAAAATAATTATAAACAATAGATGACTGCGAGATTCACGTTGCTAAAGTTGACCTAATCCACAAACTTAGGTACTTACTTTTTTTCGCAATCCTTTACATGAAGCTTGGATATAGGCTTTTTATTAAGTTTTGTTGTTCGGTAACTACTTAGTAATAATTAAATATCCATCCAGTAATCATTAAGTACATAATACCTAAGTATAATCTGTAAATTTTGCTAGAAAGAAGGAACAAGGTAACCAGTAGATTTGATTCCATTTGAATTCCTACACTAAGAAAGAATATTTTATATTGTTCATCATAAAATTATGTAAGTATAAGAGCATGAATAATATTCTATGATATTTTTTATCTTAACACCATAATAATACGAAGTGTACCAAGTAGATAGGTAGTTGATAAGACGTCCATAATATCTATATGATTTAATGCAAACAATTTGTATGTAGGTACCTATGTAGTTTCTTTTGAAAACAATAATACTTTGACAAATGAGGTATTTAATCTAAAGCTCGATCAATAAAATTCCATTAATCTAAAGTATATGCATTTTCGAGTTACAAATGAGTTTAATACATAGAAAAATTAGAATTCCGACTGTAGGTTTGAAAGGTCAAACGCAATGTCATTCATAACATCCGTTAGAAGTGCAGTGAATTCTTAACATTTTATTCACTTACACTTCTGAGAATCGTCTGCCACTGTTGAATGTAGCAGGCATTAGTCGAGTCCAGTCGATGATTCAACGATAATGACGTTTGGTACGTAATGGACTTCCAAGGTAAACAAACAGTCATCTGTCGACAATCGTTAATAAATATTACGACACGCCTTTTCCTTGTTCGCGTTCACTTCATCGAAAACTTACTTTTACTCAGATAACAAAATTAATACATAAAGTCTCATTTTTTGTAATCTTTGTTCATATTTCGTACTCAAGCACTATTATTAGCCTCAAAACTTCGTTTGCTCATGCCCAGAATTCAACAGAAACCGAAAACTCATGTCGACATTATTGAACATGTGACCTTCCTATACTGGAATAAAAATGTAAATTGAAATAATCGTTACTACTTGATGTCTCTACATGGTTTATATTAAGCATATAAATAGAATGAGCAGAAACGATAAATGTGCTTGTCTGCATAAATACGAGCGTGTAACTAGCACTTAGCACACAAATCTGTACAGGCGATGTCTGTGGAATCGTATAATATTGTCAGCGTTGAAGTGTGTATGTGTGGTTGTGTAATACATGATTTGTGTGATGCGATGTCCGTTGTGTGAAGCGCTTATCGCTCGGCAGGAAGTGGCTTGGTTTATTATTCGTGTCGTGCATCATGCGGCTGCGTGCGTCCGTCCTCCTGGAGAATTTCTACGTCCAGATACGACTCTAACCGTCTAACGGGACAACGATATTATCTCTAATTAACTTTTACATGTTTACCTCTAGTTAATACCTAGCAATCCTGTTTGTACATCTGTTGTTCATCTCAACAAGTTTTTATGAATAATGAATTGTTCCACTGCACCATTTGATAGCGTTCCACAATACCAACCAACATAATATATAGAGCTTTCAGTAAAATTATTGTATAAATGAACATCGCTCTTATAATTATCATGAACGTTTGAATATAGCAATATTTTTAAATATTTTTTTTGTGATAATATTAAGTTGTAACCTACTAGAATCTAGATGGGTATCTAATTCCTATCCTTGAGATATGCAAAGATAAGCAATCGGTCGATATTGATTTCTGGTTATCTAATAGACGATTCTAGATATTTATACAAAAATGTGTATAAAATTTTAAATATGTATATCTTGATCAGCCCACTCTTTAGAATATATTTTCTACATAGAGCATAAAATATATTCATAAATAAATAAAAGAATATGAGTCGATACTTAAAAGTTTTTACCTTTAATATTATTCATTTAGAGAAAGCGCAATCAACGTACAAATTACGATGCGGCGCCGTCAGCCTTCAGGAGGAACGGGTTTGACGGCAGGGTGCAATTGCAGGTCAACAACTCACCTTATTGAACCAAACACGTAGGCTGATCCGCGAAAATCCACCGCCCACAGACACAATTCTTTAGGACCATTATCAGCTGGCTTAATCCTGCAAAATATGACTGTCGCGCTCACATGTAAGTAATAAATGTTGTCTACAGTTCTACCATATGGATCCAAATATTTGTACGTTTAAATATTTTATTATAAGCCGCTATTGTGCTAATTTATAGACAATTGAAACTTAGACATGTCTCTACAATTACAAAGCACGACAAAACATATTATCTAGGTAGGTACTAAATAGGTCAATTTAGGCTGGAGAAGAGAACTCGTCGAATTGGTTCAGAATAAAGTGTTTGTTTTTAACAGTTATTAGTGGAATAAACATTACTGATCCATAAAGCAATACGGTTTCACAAAGTTTTTTAGAAACATGAACCTAGAGCCCCGTTGCAAAAAAAAAATGCAAAAATTGCCCACCTGTATCAATTACCAATGAAATCGACATTCATCACAGTAGCATCTATGTCCTTGTGTGGATAAACGTGTCTAGTATATATTATTTAAAAAAAAACTAGGTATATGTGCAATACGTTTGTGTAAGACAACGATCAGACAAAGTATTATTAATACGTTACTTAAAAAGTAGTAAGTATGTTAAAGAGTTAAGATGTCTTCTAAAGAACCGGATGAGCTAATCAACACATTGTGAGTCACACACATGCAGCCAAAGATCCACGCACGCGCTCCCGTCCTATAATTGAGCCCCTATTCCCAGTGTGAAAGCTTTTTTGTATAGTTTCTCTCTTTCACACTCACGTCTCACGCACAGTTGATGTAACATCATCAGGACCAAATCCTGCGCTGGTGGATTAAATTGAGCTTGGAGCTAACGACTTTAAAAATCCTCACGTAGGTAGGCACACTGATAATAAACATAAGTGGACAAATTCTTTGTTTGCTTTTCTGAGACATTCGTTACTAATACAAGACATGATCGAAAATAAACATTTTAATCCATTCCATTTTGAAAAACATTTCAATTAAAAGCTCTACCAATACATTAAAAACTACTTAAAACAAATCATAAGTATATTCAGCAAAACTCTATTTTTCATCTACCTTTTCCGCTTTATTGGTCAAGGTGTGTGAATATATTCTTAAAATTAGGTGAATAATCTTAAAAAAACTTTGATCGAGCAAGGTGTACAGTTTCCAATTATATATAATATAAATTATAATCGCTTAATAAACATCGTTAATCTCTTGAAACCAACTGTTCGGTGTTATTGCGCAAATCGTTCTTGAAATCGCTTTCTACGTCGCGTCACGTCCCTGCCTTGATAAGCGAACCTTATCTTACGTAAATCACTGTTCGTATCGGCTGTAAACAGCGAAAATGTTACACCAAGATGTAAATTTTAACTACCTAAATCCTAAATAGTACAAATTGCATGCAATGGTATTTACGACTAAGTTTTTTTTTTCATATATGTAGGACTAGCTGCTCCGCGCGGTTTCACCCCCGTGGCTCCTCTCCTGTTGGTCGTAGCGTGATGATATATAGCCTATAGCCTTCCTCGATAAATGAGCTATCTAACACCGAAAGAATTTTTTAAATCGGACCAGTAGTTCCCGAGATTAGCGCGTTCAAACAAACAAACAAACAAACAAACAAACAAACTCTTCAGCTTTATAATATTAGCACAGAATACATAATAGTAGCTAAACGCTACAGAACGGACACTCTCCGCCTCCCGCCAAAATTAAACTTACCTCACCCCCGCGCGATCAGACATACAATGGGCCATATTTTTCTGCAAGGACGATACGCAACGAAGATTGACAACATTAATCAAATTGACTTAAAGTAATTTTATTATTTTGGATTTGTGATTATCGTTTTTCGTAGAAAATGGTTAGATATTGTGCTGTTTACGGATGTATTTCATCAGAAAAACGCGAATTTTTTTTTACGCTAGTCACAAATGTGCCAACCATAAAGCGTTAACACACACATTTGCAGTCTCTACAGTGTGACTGTCAAAACGATCATTTTGTATGGAGTGTCCGGGGTGTGATATTAGTATAGATAATGTAACTAGGTAGGTAGTTAGTTGAAATGTACCTATATATTTTTTACATTGGGATTATTCCACTCATTCATTTGAGTTTGCAAAAAACTAGCATATACCTATATTATTAAGATAGAGGTATTTAAAATAATAATCCACAAAATCTATTCCAAAGAGAATCACCAGAATATTGTATTGCGAAGATAAGGACGATAAAGCGCGTCACACACGGTGAAGATTTATCTTAAGATACTGTAATCTTTTATATTACAGTATCTTAAGGTATCCGGTATCAGCGTTCTGACCATCATTTTTCTTTTTGTCATTGCATACTAAGACCCCTGTAGAACCGCCATCCTGTTACAAATGACCCGAAATTTTGTGGGTCATTTGTAACAGGATGGCGGTTCTACAGGGATATAAAATATTACAGTATCTTAAGATAAATCTTCACCGTGTGTGACGCGCTTAAGGGTAACCTTCGAAGGTTCTCCATACAAGCACATATTTTTATATCAATATGTAATGCTATAAGCATTAAGGTATGTACATATGTACTATGTATGCATATTGCTTGTCACTACATAATATATGTAAGTAGTTATCTTCTTGGGAACACAAACAACCGCGGATGCGCACTTCTGAGATAACGTGTAAATTTAATTTATTACTAAAACGATAAAGACACTCAATCGAGCAATATCTGTCAAGTTAGTCAGAAAGGAAATGTTGATTAAAAATGAACCAAGTGCATTACATTACACAGTGTTTACAAAGAACTAATATTTACAAACAGTTACGTTTCTAAATTGTCTATTTAACAATTTAAGTTTTGTAATATTTCCTATCAATGAAGGAACTACTTTTACGACATATAGAAGCTTCGGCATGTACCTACTAGAGCCAAACAAAAAAGTTATTAACCGCTAGTTTTTCCTACGGAAGAAAGACAAATGTGATGATTATATGTATATCGTATAGAAGTAAACCTTACATTTCTTGTATGGTTTCAGGATTAAGATATACAGTTTACACAATGCGCCAGACAAGCAAATCAGAACTTTTTCAGTGGCCATCGGAGTCGGGATAGATTTACAGGTCAGCTATGACGTCATCCGCGAAACCTGCACCAACTGCTCCCACGTTCACTTTCTATCAAGCGATCTGCCAGCACGCAAACAACCTGTTATACCAAATTAATCTTTACGATAGCCTTATAACCTGTTTCGGTTTTGCTTAGGGGAGACCGGGTTTGGTTGTCTCACGGGTTGGTTGTCACAGCGCTCTTAACACAAAACTGAACTATCGAATAAGTCTGTTGAACAGCGTGGCAAAAGCGATATAGTGACAACGCTGTCCCCACTTCGCGTCAGACCGCCCCGATCTGCCGTGAGGGCTTCACACGTGTTTATTGTTTTCGCATAGCAAAAGTAAATTTTTGTGCTGCTGTGTCGAACCTCGTAAGTATACGTTCTTGTTTTACAGTAATAATCTTTCAGTTCATTTGATGATGATGAAATGTGTTTTATAATATCGTAGTATAGTTTTTTAGATATTCATTGATCGGAATTTATTTTCAATGTTATTTTTCTAAAACGTGTTATGGGGCTCGTTGTCACAAATTTTCGGGGGCTGGTTGTCACATGTGACAACCAGCCCCCTGTATGCGAGCTGACTTTATTTGCGTTTTGAGGTTGTTTGTTTCACCCGTTAATTTTCAATCAACACCGGAAAATCGCCCTAACAGACCTGCTGGAAGTCCATCTATCCTAACGCCAGAAAATTTTATAGAAAGTCCGATGCTAGGGGAATCTTTATAGAATCAAGTTCCCAATGAGCTCCTGGCGATACAAGGTCCAAGTGGAGTAAGAACCCGGGAGCCCCTAGCGATACCAGGTCTTAGTGGTGTAAAATCTACTCTGAACGTATCCCCGCTTATTTTGAAACCACTACCAAAAGCACCTCCACGCAAGTCACAGCAAGATGATAAAAGAAAATGTAAATTGGCCATTCTGACAGATATACCGGAAAAGACCTATTTAGAAGAGAAAAAGAAGGAGCAAGATGCTAAGAAAAAGAAAGTATCAAAACTTGTATTGAGTGAGAAGAAATAAGAGAAGAAGGTTTCTAAATCTAATGAAAACAAGAAGAAATCTGACAACAGTGGAGAAGAGAAAGAGAATGAAGATTTCTGCTTAGTCTGTTTGTCGCCATACCCAGCAAGCAAATCTAGAGGTTTGGGTACAATGCCAGGATTGTATATTTTGGGCTCACGAAACATGCACATCTGGTCTACTAAATTTTTTCTTCTTTTTGCACTATCCCATTAACTTCATACATTTACTTTCCATCAGGTTGCCTGGTAGAGATTGCTGCTTAGCAATAAGGACGCCACTTGTACAAACTATGCCTTTCTTATGTATTAATGTTATTTTTGTCATATTTTAGTTTGTGCAATAAAGAGTTATAAATAAATAAATAAAATAAATAAATTACATTTGCTAAAATTGTGATTCTTAATGTTCAGACTGAAATAAAGACTGTCTACGGTTTCATTAGGTTAAGAGTTCTTAATTAAAAACTATTCCGTAAAATTATAAGACCAAAAAGTGACTTTCTATTTATAAATTCCCTGTTATTTAGTATGTGACTACCTACCCTAGGCATTGTGACAACCATCCCTGACCCGGGGTTATAAGTCACATTTTTCTTTGGAGTGAAAATACAAAATATTTCTACAACTGATAATATTATGCAAAAATACGTTTATTTATTTTGTACCAGAATAATTACACTATCCTTTGGTATACAAATATCATTCCTAAACAACGTATTTTGGAAGTTACATAAAAAAAGAAAAAAATGTGACTTTCATCCCCGCTCTCCCCTACCTATATGCTACACGGTGACAGCTAAATACGAAAGTGTCGAAACGATTCTGCTAAATTTCAGCACCAATCACTTTCAATCGCAACCGTCACAATACCTAATCAACCAAGTAGAGATGGTAGAGATAAGTAATATAAATAAAAGTTGCATTATATTTGATATAAATATGGTAATTACATAATGTATGGAATAAGATACAAAACAATTGTAAGAAAATTTAGTGACTAATGGGTCCAACTAAAAATGCTTCCAAGTACCTAATTATGTTACATAATTAAAAACTTAAAACAGCACACCTGATGTAAAAAGAGAAAGGTTTTGTTACCATTATCGACATTATATACAGTTTACTACTTACCGTTATTGAAATTTCAACCCAATCAATAATGCTTTATTCTCAGTTACATATTTGATGGACGGCTCACCACTGGAGCAGCTGCCGCTCAAAATAGTTTACATTATCATATTTTACTCAACAGCGACCACAACGTACTTCAATACAATTAGTACTTGCCTATAGACAGCTCCACAGATTGTATAGTACCATATCGGCAATTTTTTGCTGGTCGCGTGTGAACATGCGATTTCACCGGCAAACAGTAGTGATGATAGAGTGAATACCTTTCGCTCGATTTGACATTGTATCAAGAAAGACGTATAGTATACGGTCTATTTGAGATAACATCACCGAATATCAAATAAGTATGTTATAGATTTGAGGGTTATGTATTATGAATTTCCACTTAGAATTCAATATCGAATAAATAAAAGCCACTAAGAACAATGCACTATAGGTATACCAACACGTACAAAATATACCTATATATAGGGTCATTGCGCCTGTTCGCGTCCACATGCCTATTCGCGTCCATTTTGCGGATATCTTTTAGAAAATTTACGAAAATAAGTATATTTTAAGTAAAATTGTAATAAGAAAAATTTCCGATAATACCTCAATGTATAAGAGACATGCACACATATTCAAAATATGCCTGCACACCGCCTATCCTATTTAAAAAAAATATTTAATTTTGGCTATTAAACGAGAGAGCTAAAACGCGCGGGATTTTGAGAAAAAAATAGTGCGCAGCGTCGCGTTTGACGGTAAGTATCTTATTGTTAAATGTGAATTTTTGAATATGTAACTGTTTCTTTACTTTGCTAACGAAACATGGAATAGTATGGATTATAAATCAGCTTATTTCTTTTACAATTAATACTTAGCTAAAATAAGGTGGACGCGAATTACTACACCGAATTTGTACAACTTCCATTTTGCGTCCACGGTGGGCGCAAACTATTCCTATAGTGCATAACAATAGAACATATTGCGTCCACATTGTTTTTCATTACGTAGCAATGAATTGTTTGTTAAAATATGTAATTTAAAATAGATTGTAAATTTTTGACTAAGACTACAAGTTGATAATTTAAATTTTCATTCAAATTAGCAAATTTTTATGCTATTTTGCCATTTTAAAATGGGTATTCTAAGAATGAGACTAGTATCTTTGAGAATGAGAGTCAATAAGTCTGTGGTTAAGAAAATAATATAAACAAAAAAGAAATTAAATTCATTAGAAACTAAAAAATAGGGTAGATAGGTAATCTTAATAGAACTGATTA
Source organism: Colias nastes (assembly GCA_907164665.1). Taxonomy (NCBI): domain Eukaryota; kingdom Metazoa; phylum Arthropoda; class Insecta; order Lepidoptera; family Pieridae; genus Colias; species Colias nastes. Next base: position 28,788 of record CAJQZM010037746.1, on the reverse strand, counting down.
TTATTTATTTACATATTAGTTCTATTAATGATGAGAAGATAAATATAAATAAGTTTTTCCAGTTTCCTTACAGTGAATTATATTAATAATAATATTGTTGATGTTGAACCTCAAAAGGAAAAACCGGAATCCTTGTAGGATCACTTTGATATCCGTCCGTCTGTATGTCCGTCTGCCGGTCTGTCTTTCTGTCAAGACCCTTTTTCTCAGTAACGCGTGGAGGTATAAAGCTGAAATTTATATTGAATACTCAAGTCTGCGGTCCCTAGAAGCAGTGAAAAAATCAAACTTATAAACCAAAGCAATCAAAAGATACAGCCGTTTATGCTGCAAATTTTCGCAAATTTCGACATTCGCAAGGGAATCAAAACCTACAGGGTACTTTACGTGAACACAGACACTTGAAGTTTGGTACGAAGCAACGTCTTATAGCACAAATAAGGGAAACATTGAAAAAATAATCATTTACAGTTAAAACATATGAAAAAAAAACAGGTTAATACGGAACCCTCGGTGTGCGAGTCCCACTCGCATTTGGCCGGTTTTTATTAAATAACTATATTCGTAAATAAATAATTTATTAAAATCTAATTTTTATTTGCATTTATCTGATAAAATATCACCCAATACACTCTTAATTCCTTTTCTAAGCTGGTGGACGCGAATTGGTCCACGGGTGGACGCAAACTGGAATTTTTGGACGCGAACTGGGTAAAACGCCTAATTCTGCTATTTGTCTAGATAAATAAAAACCACATGATATTTCCAACACAATTGAAAGTAAATCTTAAAATAGACTATGTAATGAACACGTTACATAAGTTTTGCGTTGAAATTTGTTCTGGAACATTTTTATTTTCTCCTTCAAACTTTCCAACTGCACTAAGTGGACGCGAACAGGCGCAATGACCCTACATAACTTAATGAAAATAATTGTCAATTGGACAATTCGTGTGAATTTTTGTATTACTCATAGAAATTGGTGTTTTCTATCAAGAGGAGGAGCTCTTGTAACTTGTTATTGACGTTGAATGCATTGTATATCCGTTGTTCTACTTTACGCTTGCTTACTCGCTATGAACACATCGTTTATAAATTAATCACGTTCTTAAAAACATTCGTCATTAATGACCTAAAAGGAAGAACTTCAGTGGAAATTACTAATTAAATACTGAAAACGAGTGTTAGGTAAATAAAATAAATAAAATATGTAGTTGGAAGAGGTACTTATGAGCGTAGCAATCCAGCTTTATTTTCAAAATATAAAGGTATATTAGTTAGTTTAGTTCATCAGGTTTATTATATTTAGAGAGTAGGTACTATTACAGCTTTGAAAAGGGCATAAATATGGCATAAATCTACTATCTAAACACTGAATTTCAAGAAGCACGGAAGGAGCTTAGAATTTAGGTATGTACTGAAAGTAAGCTACTGAATCTGATATTGATATTAGATTTTTCATATATTGCAATTGAGTGCCACAAACCACAGCTCTACCTTATTTTATGGAACAATTAAACATCTGAAACTGGAAGTCTATCTGGCACGTGTCTGTAGCCTGAAGCAATGCATCAATAAAACTATTACCTACTTACGTTCAATACTATTACTATGACACAAAAACGCGAGCTGTGTCAATAAAAAACTTCAGTTAACACGTTCTATTACGTAGCCTGTTGTAATTTGAATAACTGAATTAGAGCGAAATTCGTTTCAGTCGTTTATTTAATTTCACTTTCTGGTACGTTCACTACGAATTGACTATCGGCACTTTTCGATATCACTGATCGCATGTTGTAATTGTAACTAACACACGCATGAAAAAAAGCAGCGGGTGATCACTGGACGCAAACAGAACGCGAATAAGCATTCGACATAGTTTCACTGAACTTGTAGAGATTGAGTACCTAGTGATTATTCTGTCATTCAATTAGAAACCTGTGATAAATCTTCAAAGAATAAACATGATCCATAATGGTGGAAGATCGCACTTACAAATTAATGTGACTCAATCATATCGATACTTTATGTCTACTTATTTATCAAAATAACTGTCTGGTAATTAATTTTTTTTAAATACTAGGCATATCTTATCGTACCTACTTTCTGTTCAATTTTATAAATCAATCCAATAGTGTGCTTATAGGCACATATTAGGTGTATAGTGTACAAGTCATAAATTATTTGCATTTCGTAGGTTTAATGCAAGAACATGATTTTACACTATGCAAGTTTGATTTGAAATTAATATTCAAGTAGTTCAACTAAATCAATATTAGTTCCTCTACATTGCTTTAATGATAACAATTGATAAAGTGGAGCTGTTCAAATTCTACAACAATGTGAAGTGCTAATTGTAACTTTATAAATGCAAGTTACTTTGAAGTAATATAACAGCTTAATGAAAACTTATTGGTATTAACGGGATACCGAATAATTAGTTAATTAAGCATACAAAACGTTAATACTTCATTTGTATGCGGTCAAAGAGCAATAGGCTGACTAAAACGGAAGTCGGTGGTTCGTAACAGTCCATATGAAGCTCTGACTCCTTTTATGGGTACATTACTTTATATATGTATTATTTATACACATACATTATCACTTCATGAAGTTCTTTAGTATTATTATCGTTAATCAATACTCTACTATTCAAATACATAATTGTTTTTTTCTAAATAGAGCACTGTAAAAAAAATGTTAATGCAATCAACCTAATGATCAGATAAAAGTTAACAGCTAATCATAGTGTTCAAAGTCAAATATAGTTCTAGAATAATTGTAACCTACTACAATTATTTAAAAAGACGGAAGTTTATAATTCAAAGTTTGTTCAACACGTGGCTGCATCTCAATTTCAGGCTCAAAGCGAACACAATGCAACTCATTTTGTTATTGTCGACCGTCGGAAGCGAAGCACGTGTTTTGTTGCTCATCCCACCCGCCAACTTTTAAACCAGACTCGGATGTCCCACAAATATGTCCCCTAAACACTTACGAATTAAGATTCATTATAAAATTTACTGCGCAAAGAGCATTAACCTAAATATTGTTTCACAAATTACGAACTTAATATAAGGGCATAACGTTATTTTCCCTTCGGTTGAAGTGTTTCAGACTACGTGCATTGTAAAGATACCAAGAATTAGGAGCAAATGCGTTTATTGTTCAAAGTACAGATATCACAATGTTATAGTTTAGGTTTATTTAATGAGCCCAAAGCAACAATTATGAAAGTATGAAACTCAAGTCTTCAACAAAATATGGTAAGCAGTAAGTACCTACTTATTTGATACAGTTATACATATCAGTATATCACTACATAGTATAAAACAAAGTCGCTTTCCCTGTCCCTATGTCCCTATGTCCCTATGTCCCTTTGTACGCTTAAATCTTTGAAACTACGCAACGGATTTTGATTTTGATGCGGTTTTTTTTAATAGATAGAGTGATTCAAGAGGAAGGTTTATATGTATAATAACATCCATTAAATAGTGGAGAAGTACTGTTATTTTTGAGGTTTCTAATGTGATGTCGTAAAAAATTACATTTTTTCCGCTTAAATTGCAAACGCAGGCTGAACCCTACGAGTTTTATCAAAATAATGTACTAAGTATTATACACATTGAAAAGGTCTACAGAAAAGTCCGCGATGGTATATGTCTATCTCTTATGGATAACCCACAATAACTTTTTTTTGTCATTTACTTTTTACGACAAATAATGGCTAATTTTCGATGCGATTTTAACCAATACAGCATTAATCCTTCACCAATTAAATACCTTGAATACATTGTTCATTTAATATAGATCTATATGGCCCTTTACACCGTATGATTTAAGTGAATGTTTTCGAAGATATTACAGATTTAAAAATTGCGGGACGTAGCGTTTGCAGCGCTACAGGCCGGCCGCCCGGCTATCTATTTTATACCCGTGCGAAGCCGGAGCGGGACGCTATGTTTTTATTTTTTTATATACAACGTTCACAGTTTTTCTGTGGTGTATTTAGTATCAGCATTGCACCCGTGCGAAGCCGGGGCGGGTCGCTAGTGTATTATAAAATTGCATTTCCTGTTGGAATTACACTGACTGGGCCGATGAAGTATATTTATGGTAGGTATTTAATAATCTACAAGAAAATATACCCACTTACGTTACGTTTTACGTTATTGAAAATTCGCCACCGGCGAATCCGTTATGACGTTTTGTCGCTGCGTTTCTGCATCAGTCTTGAATCTTGCGATTGACTCAGATTTCATTTCCTTTTGAGACGGCTTCACAGAAAGCAATTGTCGGGAGTCCAAATGTTGAAACGTATCACACTAGTATAGTACAAGTAGAGCAGTAATAGGTAATGAGAATGTTATAGATACAAGAAAAAACTTAGAAGTGTTTACGTAAGAACATTTAACTACGAACTAATAAAAATACTAGATTGTAGCTAATTATAAGAAATATGCAAAGCGCTCAACCGTAATACCGAAGTTAGTAGAACGTGTCATCGTCTTCAATAGATATGGCGAAATCATGACACATCTATTAAAACGAGCTCGCCATGTTGGGTGCAAGTAATGCAAGTCAAGGTGGGCGTTTGCGCAACCAGCCAAGGACTGCTGCGGTGCAACAAGCCTACGGACAGAGGACCAGTCGTTAGATTAGAAACGGTTTTATTTAAATATTCTAATTATAATAAATATACGTGTTTATAGTCATCAATCTAAGAATTTAAATTTGTAAATCAATTGCAGTACAATTATAATTTTTATTTGTATACTTTTAAAAAAATATATAGTTACGAACCTATAGAATACTTAAACTCTCAAATTCTCAATAAAACAAATATTTTATCATCATTCTATTTCACATTGACCAGCTGTTACTTTTGGGAATAGTTAGGTTTCCTACATCCGTATTTTTTATGAGCTTATACTGATACATAAGCTTTTTTAGAACATGTTAAATGACGTACTTATATATTAATATTCATATAAGTAATAAGTACCTACCACACTATGATTGAACAAATTAAAATGGATGCATTTCCACATGAGTACGTTATGTACGTCTATCACAAATAAACTTCTGTAATAAAGAGCTCCCAAGTGGTTGCCATTGTGACCTAAACATAAAAGCAATAAGCAATCATTTAATGATAATTTAAAAGTAGTTATTCAAGCGTTGGACAGAAATAAAGCTACAATACCCGCATTGATTGTATAAAATTCCTATAGAGTATGGACGCGAACATTCAATTTTTAGAAGGACCATTGACCAGTATTCACAAATCACAATAGTTACCTACCGTTAAAATAATACAAATAAAAATTATCCCATAAAGAGCATTGAACGCACGGTCCGCTACATGCTATCAAAATATTCATATACCGATTTATTACCAAACATTTTTCATAATAAGTGAATATAGGTATATGGAAATATATTTTGTAAACTGATGATGGAAATGACGGTTTGCTTCCCTTGTTTCCAATTATTAAGTATAATTGTATTATGAAAGTTATTATTTCAATACACACAGAGCGGCTAGTATACGATATGAAGTATATTTATAGCTGCCCCACGCAGTAGTGACGAGGTGCGCGGGAGACGCCCATTCCAAGCTTCTATTCCAGGCGGACCTTGTTCCAACACATGAATATTAAATCATGATAGCTTTCCAACCTTAAACTAGTTTAGTGGTTTTGATTAGTAATATATAAGAAAATTATTTTGCACACCTCGGAGAGGTAGTACTCTATTATCACCAAATCAGAAAATCACGATCCACTCATCTTAAATAATTTCCACCAACTTTATACAGTTTTTATTTATAGATAAGTAGATACATATTATTATTGCAATCACAGTAAAATTATTAGTTTTTGGGAGCAATTTAGGTACTTAATCATATCATCCTTCTCTCCATTTTCCTTCTTGTACTAATTTGGTATATAAAGTAGGTACCTACATGTTTTTTATTTATAACGATTTTTCAGAGATTTGTTTATAAAGTATAGCTTTCAAAATTTTTGGGTGTTCTCGGTCTCTGTTCGGAAAAAAATGTTTGAACTTCAAGTCTCCCCAGCTGTTCTTAACAAAAAACAAAACAACAGAAATTCTATTGAATTTTAAATGAACCTATCTTGCTTTGTTTCTTTTTCATTCTATAGGTACAAACTTGAACTCGAATATGCTTTATAGGTTTAATAAATTCTCGCCGTAACATTACCAAATAAACTCGTCTTAACCATATATAAAATTGCAATGACATCCATGTGTAAAATGAAACTGTTCATGAAACGAGGAGGACGACATACTAATTCCTACTTGTTTAAATATATTTTGAAGTTAGGTACTTGCTAACGGATTATAATTGTTTGGTCACACAACTATTGTCGGTAAAATACGCATTATTATGATGATTTTAATGAGTGGTTTTTTTAGAATACGATTAACTATAAATTCCACAGGTAGGTAAACCACCTTTATTAAACGAACAAATCTTATATTTTGAATTTTGAGCTAAGTTTAACATCGGTCAGTTTTTTCAAAGTTGCATTCCTGTTTTACGTTGTTTTTGTATATTTTATTTTTACTAGGTCGAGAAATATTACTTGCCAATACGAAGTATGCGACAAGTCTGCGACCGATCGTTTTCTTAGCTAACTAGCAGTGTGTAGGTACATACTGGTTTTTACCACATTTTTACCTACGTTGCATTGTTATAAAATTATACATAGGTACCTACGTATTTGATTATTTACAGTAGTAAATAATCAAATACGTAGTATAAGGTAGTAACTAGTAACCTACCTCTACAATCATTATCCTATAGTCCTATACGATTGGTATACCTATTAGGAAAATAAAATAGGTAGGGTCATTGCGCTGGTTTTCGTCCAATTATAGGAGTTGCCAACTTTGTGATGCGAAATAAATATTTTGGAGCACCCTTCCTTAAACATATAATATTTTTATTTAGTCCTTATATAGTCTTCTTTAAGATAATATTAAGTGAAAATAAATCATTTTGACGTATCTTTTAATTTAAATTATTTTCTGCAAAAGTAGGGTATATGCTAGTTTTCGTCCAAAAAAACTGGTTTTCGTCCTAGTGTAAGCTAGTTTTCGACCACCGTGTAGAAAAAGGAGGGTAGGTCAACTATTAAGTTAAAAACCAATTACAGGTAAATATATAATTTTATTTAATCAACATCACAATTTCTCACTACCTTACAGGTTTAGTTTTACTAATAATAATCAATATAACTAGTCAACACTGAGATCTATGTAGCACTTGGCAGTCTTTATATGCGTTAGTGATGACTGTTTAATCATTCGTAATAAAGAAAGGAATGCGTTACTTACAATGTAAATGAATAAAGTAATAATTACAGGACTAAGAAATTACATCAAAAAACAGAAATATTCATTCTAACAACAAAAATTTTCATTCTAATACTTTGTTTATCAAATGAAACATACTGTATTAAACACAGCCATAATAATACGTTTTAGCTACTAAAATAAACTATGCCTTACTGAACTATGCATTAATATTGCCTTATTTTTCCGAATTGCCGTTAAAGCCTTTAATATAGATTCTTCAGTGTACGTAGCGTTTTTTTTTTCTAGCTTTCTTAGACTCCTTCGAAGCCATCTAAAAACAATAAGATCTTTCTTAGGATACGTTGAGTAAGTAGAATAAAAAAAAAAATACTGCATTGGCAAAACAGACCTAGAATAAAAGATGATACTCAAGTGAATGATAATCAAGAAAAATACAGTGTATTATGTCTGACCTACCCCCATTTATGCTATAACGAATAATTGACTCTACTTCACATAAGGAGAATGATACATGACTGAATGAATGACAATATTAGGTACCTACAACACTCTGGCCCTCACCAATTATTTATAAGGAAGATACTGAATAGAAAACTTTTCAATACGTAAAAAAGACGAAAAGTAATGCAAAAGAATAGCTATTTTTAATTTTTGTCCACTCCAATACTCATTCATGGACGAAAACTAAAACGTTTAAAGCTAAATTTAGTTTTCGTCCACTTCTTTAAATATTTTTTTATTTTGGCAGCACTGACAAAGCAGTGGACGGAAACCAAAAAATCTAAACTAATAGCAATAAAGATCACTTCGGGAAAAACTATTCAGTATTTTAAAGGTCCGATAAAGTAAAATGACCCTAACAAATATTCACGTAGCTGTTTGAGTTTCCGTCCACTTGGACGAAAACCAAATATTTTGAGAATTTGGTAACCTAGTATCCGTCCACTTAATTTTTCGAAGAGTATTATAAAAAAAGTATGATAAACACTTATAATTGCGTTTATTAAGCTTATAACTAAACATACGTACCAAAAACATTACGTAAACTAGCTAAAACAGTGATTTAACTTACCATGAACTTTTCTCGCCGGCAAATTTTTCTCTCGCGCGATGACATCTGCAAGGCACGGATGCGAAGCGGCCACTTTTACGTTAATTTTTTGAACTCTCTTCTTGTCAAATCAAATTTTCATGTTGATAGTACTGTTGCTTAAACATTATGGACCGTAAAAAGTGCAAACTTGCGCGGGAAGGTAGGTTTGTATTCAAGTTTTACGCACGTGATTGTAGCAGGTCAGTCAAATGGACGAAAACTGAAACTGGACGGCAAACCAGCGCAATTACCCTACCTACCTATGTGATATTTTTTACAGATTTTGCTAAAGCAATAATTTAAATAAAACGACTGACGTTTATTAAATTCATAAGTTAATTTACCTTGCGTATTAATTAATTAACATAATTAATACTTAATGGTAGCAAGTAGCAACTTATTATATTAATGTTCTTATTTTACTCACACCAATAATTAATTTAATATTTAATACAATTATGGATAAGTAATTAAGGCGAGAAAAAGTAAAACCTAGTAATAGATCAATCAGTATCCGGGTAAATTGACTTTATCGGGGCCGGTAACGGCACCTAAACTGTAGTGGCGCTCGAGCCGACGAAGCAACCAAACCATGACCTTAAACTCAACATGCCCCACTTTACCAAGTCTTTTTGCCACAGATAATATATACTGAACAATAAAAGATGCAACAATAGCACGAATTATCCATGGATTCTTTCCAGTAATTCTTGTCATCGTACATGTAACGTAACACGCACCCAATTAAAACAATTAAAAAACTTTATGTAATTGTACAAATGAAATTCACTAAACCGCTAAAAATAAACTGAACTGAGTTTTATTTTTATGCGTTTAAAGAAATGTTCTTTTATTCATCAATTATTTATTTTCGATAAATCGCGTGCGCAATGCCTATACACAAGGAAAATATTGAAAATATTATAAATAAACGTATTGTTTACTGACAGAAGCAGAGTAAAATCACTGCTGTTAAATGAAGATGATTGCACACATGGTTACGGTCCAACGGTTGCTACTGCAATTAAAAGCAACATCATTCTCAAATGAGCCTAATATGACAAGCTTTAATGCTTGGTAAAATCTAGATAACTGAAACAAGTAAGAATCCAGTTTATCATTAATTTAATCATGTTCAAGTAAAGCCCAAAATATAATATGTAATTCTAGTATCACATATGTTGTTAATCAAATAACAGAAAATAGTATGGTATATAATAAATATCTAGGTATATTATATAACCCAAGTTATTGAAGCAAAAACAAAAATAATAACATACTCCAAATGCATGGATTTTTCACTTTCAAGTATATTGAATAGTTCTGGATCTTTTCCACGAAAATAAATTTTATTTTATTGATATTTAACCTCTACATCTAGAATAAGATTTAATTTTAATAAGAAACCAATGAAAAATTCTATCTGAAGCATCATCATAACAAAAGAAATTTAAAAATAGTAAAACATAACAACAAACTGAGAACCTTCCGCTATTTTTGAGAAGGTCAGTTAAATATAATAGTCAATTAGAAGCAATGTAAATACTCTACAATAATTATACACAAATATTCCTTTGTTTTTGCTTGTATAGTATTTAAAGAGTTCTGTTAATGGTTTGTATAACTTAAATACCATTTGGAATGGTGTCAAATCAAATTGGTGATTTTTGATTACATCTGACGTGCCACTTAAATCATATCATAACAAAAATATTTTGTTTCTAATATTAACTAAAACATTGCAAACTATAATATGAAGCTAAAATTTTTGTTTAAAATAGATATTATACAGACAAGAAAATCAAAAAGCCAATTACAGTTCTGGCGTTAACTCTTTGTTAATTGTTGCGTATCTCATGATGATGCATAATTAAATTTAAAAAAAATATATATAATCAAAATAAACAAACAAGATCAAAGGCACACTAGAATTAGCAGAGCATAGCAATTGTAAAAAACCGGCCAAGTGCGAGTCGGGCTCGCGCACAAAGGGTTCCGTAGCAGCAAATATAATAAATTACAGTTAAATCAACCTATCTCAAAAACTATAAGAGATACTTTGATCAAACCAAAAATCGTTGAAAGAGTTAATTAGCATGCATCACCTCTATTTTTTTTAGAATTTTATACCCCGTAGTTATAAAAATAGAGGGGGGGGGACATACTTTTTACGACTTTGAGAGCTGATATCTCAAAAACCGTTCACTTTAAGAAAAATGTTTTTTAGAAAACTTTATATCATTTTAAAAGACCTTTCCATTGATACCCCACACGGGTATGTACATCGAAAAAAAAAAATTTCATCCCTCAGTTACATGTATGGGGGGCCCCACCCCCAATTCTTTTTTTTACTATTTAGTGTCATATTTTTGTAGCGGTTCATACAACACATATTCCCATCAAATTTCATCACTGTAGTACTTATAGTTTCCGAGTAAATCGGCTGTGACAGACGGACAGACGGACAGACGGACAGACGGACATGACGAAACTATAAGGGTTCCGTTTTTGCCATTTTGGCTACGGAACCCTAAAAATGCATATCTATGCATATATACAAGATATACAAACAGGACAAAACCTCACCTTTGTGCTAGAAATATGCTCCTTAGTAACATAAAAAAGGTTACCTTGTAATTCCATGAATAAAACTTCACATATTAATCTCCCACTTAAAACTTTTATTATAGATATTTTGTTATATGTATTATCACAAATCCTGGTAGATTTTTAAAACACAATCACGCCTCGACAAATCTTAAGTCTGTATTTCCTTGATTATTGATTTCTCATATAAACATAATTTACACAATAAAACACAATTTGCATATGACTTAGGTGTAAAACGCTTACTCATTGCACTTCACTCTACACAATCATATAAGATTATTGCATATTTGGATGGCTTTTTATTCCCTAAAACCGTCCTTGTCCTTTCACATTATAATCTCATGAAATTATATATATGTACAGTTGACTTACATTAATTTACAATACATTATTATTGTTGCTTACAATGACAACTGTTGCAACATGTTTCTTTGTTTTCAGAAAAGAAAATTAAGCTATTTTGATTCTGAACCTTTAATAATACATGTAAAAAAATTCCCTTTAAATGATGTTTTGTTTTGATTCCACATGATAATGGTTATTGCGGGAGTATCTACCAGTACTAAAGTATGAAAATATAAGATAAAGCACCTCGATTGGACAATGGTATGTATCAAAGATATTAACAACTTGATATGACGCACATCGCGATCGCTAAGGGTCCAGCGATGGGGGCCGGCGCGCCGCCGCCCAGGCTGCCCTGGAGGCGAACAGCCGTCGGGCCGAGGAGAATACACTTCCACCTCGCCCTTGCAGTCTTACGAGAAATAAATGCCACATTACACTCTAATTATTAAAGCACTGTACAACAACAATAAGTTTTCTTTTCTTTTTCAGGACTAACGTTCATTTCACGCACGATTTCCGCGAACATTTCGTTGACATTGGTGCGGCTTTTAGCAGAAGCCTCAACAAACGGGCAGCCCCACATCTGAGCTAGAGCAGATCCCTCGGCTTGTGACACTTCGCGCTGGTGTTCCAAATCCGCTTTGTTACCGACTAACAATATAGGCACGCGCTCAGAACCCTTCACGCGCGTAATCAATTCCTTCATTGGTTTAATATCTTGGAACGTCTGGTGATTTGTTAACGAATACACTACTACAAATCCTTGGCCATTCTTTATATACAGATCTCGCATAGACGCGAATTGTTCAGTGCCAGCAGTATCCAAAATTTCTAAAACACATGGAGAATTGTCTACTTCAATTTCTTTCCTATAGAAATCTTCTATTGTGGGGTCATACTTTTCCATGAAACATCCGCTCACAAACTGCACGGTTAAAGCACTCTTCCCGACCCCACCCGAACCCAACACAACTACTTTGAATTCGCGCATTATTATATTGCAAAAATAACACTTTCCAGTCTTCTTACGACGTTTAAAAACGTATTCCCACTTTGTGCTATAAAAATGTCATTGCTATGTTGGTTTATGACTCACTCGGATGTGATCACTGAGGAACGTTCACGTAGAGAATGATAACTAAATGATAAACAGCGACGCCATTTTAGTTTGATGAGTAACAAAACATCTGTGTTTGCATCGCGACACTCGATTTTCAGTTATTCACTTTACTACACCCGAAGCTATAAACGCGGAAGCAACATCTATTCAACTGAATCGCTGAGTGCTGGAATTGGCAGCAGCAGCAGGTTGGTCAATGCACTCAATTGCAATGGTTTGATTGGTGAATGGAGTTTAGTCAAAACCGGATGGCAATGTTGCAATATATAAAAAAATATTGGTACATTATTATTCTTCAGAATCTAAGCTATATTTTGATTTGATATTATTAAAATAAATTATTTCTATAGTATCCTGAATTCAACATTCTCATAAGGATTTTATAATTTGGCTAAAGTGTTAAGGCCGAATAGTCATTTGCAAACAAATAAAATAATGACTTTGGTTTAAAAAACCTAAGGAAAATAGGAATATTTTTGAAGGAGAAAAAGAGAAATGATATAAGAAGTATAAAAAGAAAATTATTTTATTGTCGTGACTTCTTTATTATTTTAAACTGTGATTTTAAAACCTTATTATAGATTCTTAATATTTACAAATGAATTCAGACACTATATTATTTATCTGTGTTCTCATACAACTGTCGAATTGACATTTTCCATGGCTGCTGATAGCTGTCAATTGTCATAAATTTGTTTTTTTAGATAAAAATAATATTTTATTAAGATTTTTCAGGAAAAAGCGCGGGAAACTTCGAAGTTGGAGGGAGTGTCTCTAAAGCTAAATTAATTTTTAATTACTTTTTCGTAGTCAGAGGTGTTAAATTTGTAAATATTACTTGTATTTATTATATATATTTGTAAATCTATATTGTTTTGTGTATATATTGGTAAGTTTTCTTATTTATATTAGTATGTAATAATCCTCGTAGGAGGTTCGGGCGGGAAAATGAATGATCCTCCCGATCCTTTTGCAGAGGAGTTAGATTTACGGTCAGGTCCTCTTGTGGCAAGCTATGTCACCTTAGAAGCTCACAATGATAGTTTGCTAATAGATCCTGAATTAAATAGAAAAAGGCGGCGTAAAAAAAATATGAATGAAAGTGAAATAAATATTAGTAATGATGCTTCTTCCACAATACCAAATGTAGCAGAAATATCAAACTCGATTCCACCTACCCCTACAGATATTATTCGTTCCAATTACATACAAACAGATGCATATCCATACATAGTCCATGTTCAGAGAATTGAAGGTTCTGCGGGAGATGGCTCCACATTACACCCTATAACTTATGGTAATTTTTTAATGAAAAATAAAATTCAGAACCATGGACGTATAAAAAAAGACGGACGCCGTATTACGAACAAACAACGTGAAGCCACCATAGTAAGCTAGCGATCGTGTAAAGACAATAAACACGCACACACTCTCACCATAGTAAGCTAGTCGGCCGCCATTACGTCGTGAACTACCGACTGATTAACTGCGTCACTGTTTCACAAAAAATATTTAAAATGCCGTCTTGCGTGGTTAAATGGTGTCGCAACAGTACAATTTATAACAAAACACAAGGGATTACATTCCACAGGGAAGCAAGTTATTTCTTTTATGTTTTAATGACAAAATTATTACGGCAAAATTTATAGAAAAAAATACAGCCGCCATTGTCATCAGGACAGCTGTTGCCATGGCAACATGGCACACACACATGGATGTTTCGCCGCCATTACTAGGCTTCACTCAATGTTTAGGCGATATACCGTCCGTCTTTTTTTATACGTCCATGTTCAGAACATTGTTCCTGGCAGCATTAAGAGAATAGGGAGAAATAGATGTTCTGTTTCATTTTCAACCTTTTATGATGCAAATGCATTTTTAAATAATAGCAATCTAACAACGTTTAAACTTAAAGCTAAAATCCCAACATTTCACATAACAAGAATGGGTTTAGTTAGGGGTGTTCCAAGTGACTGGTCTCCAGAAGAAGTTATAGAAAATATATCTGTGCCTTCCGGCTGTGGAAAAATTATTAAAATTAGACGTATAAATTATAAAGTTAACATTGATGGTTCAAATGTTTGGAAGCCATCCCAATCTGTTATTTTAACTTTTGATGGTCAAGTTCTACCTAAAAAAATATTTATGTGTTATAATGCTTTACCAGTTGACTTGTATATTTTCCCAACAATTCAATGTTTCAACTGTTGCCGATATGGCCATACAAAAAACATATGTAGATCAAAACCTCGATGTTACAAATGTGGTCTAGATCATTCTGGTGGGACATGTACAGTTGAGGAAGATTGTGCTCAGTGTATTATATGTTCTGGCTCTCACTATGCTACAAATAAAGTCTGTCCTGAATTTAATAGACAAAGGAACATTAAAATTTCAATGGCTCAGCAGAATATATCATACGCTGAAGCAAGTAAATTACATCCACAAATTTCAAAATCTTTTACAGACATATTACAGTCAACCCCAACTGTACATCTCCCATCAAATAAAGCAAATGTATTACAAGCTGACACTATGAGGTCATCATATAAAAAGACAGTGGCCTTAAAACCACGAGCTCCACCTAAATCGAGTGTGGGATATGATAGAGCTTCTCATGAGGCTATCATCAAGGAATATCAGATCCCAGCTCCTGATAATGGTTGTGCAATTCAGCCAAGTTGTGATCAGTCCCCGAATAATGTCATTCTGAATTTATTATCGATTTTAATAGAAGCTTTACATCAAAATAACATAATAAAACCGTCCAACGTTGCTCAGTTAAACAGTGTTCTTAAAAATTTCGATAACAGTAATGCATTTAAATCCAGTAGAATTGTAGAAGAGTAATTCCTAGAAAAAAATGGATAATATAATATCTTGTACATAAATTTAAACCTTTGGCATTTGCCCTAAATGAAACATGGCTTGGGTTAAAACCGTATTTATCTCCGCTAGTTATGAGTACTAGTGTTCTGTGGTAGGTATTTATCCTCAATATTTATTATTTACTATTTCCATTTTCCACGACTATTTCGCATTCCTGGCTGTCACTGTCACTGTCTACGTGATCTGTGCACGGGTGATGCACAGAGCAAAAATTCGATTTCATAACCACAATTTTATTAATCTTGTTATATTATGTATACGTCGTTGGAGCTCGTTAGCTTATTTTCGTAGTATGTAATAATTTAAAGCTGCAACAATATATTTGTATCTAGTAACAGTACGTCTAAGTATAATCTATTGTATATAAGTAAATTAATAAATAAGTTAGTAATATATATATGTATATATAAATATTTCCTAACTCCTCTGACCTAAAACGTTAATCCTAAACTCCTCACCTTATTCTTATTACCGCGAATAGTTTCCTTACCTTCATACTTGACACTGGCAAATAGTTATATCTTCTTGCCATAACAAGAAAAAAAAAAAAAGATTTTTCAGCGTGAGTAAAAATAAATTATGAACATCGTTATTTTCAGACTTTAGATGTTGGTATACTTAGATGAAAAAAACGGAATAGGTATTTGAATGACATGATTTCTATTGCTCGGTATTCAGTTTAGAAATCATATAGAGGCAAAGACCGACTATAATTTGCGATTCTATAACTCGTATCCAGAGCGAGTTTTTGCGAGATTTCTATAAATATTGGTAGTCAGGTACTCAGGTATGTTCTCATTATATTTATGTTTTATACAAATATATACCTACGCTTTATATCCTCACATTATATTTCTAAATTTGTAGTAATTTTATGCATAAATTATTCAATTAAAAATATTCCGGTAAAGTTGTAATTTTTTGTACAGGAAACTTTGTTAATAAAGTTAATAAAGTTAATCACTCAGACCCAGACAACCCATTTGTTGCCCCTGACCCATTTGAGTCCCAGTGGCATGTTGTAAAAAGATTTTTTAAAAAAGATAACTATAACCACCCAGCAAACTTCGGTGATAATATTATAGAATATGTGGAAACGCTGGGTGGAAAAAAAATAAAATGGATCCATTCATTGCCATTGTAAATTGTATCAAACATGTATACAAGATTTGAATAAATAATTATTTAAAAAAATGTTTCTATTGTATGTATATTGCACACAAACTTAATAATTTTTAAATTATTAAGTTTGTGTGCAATATAATCACAGAACCGAATCTGTCCACCCCGATTCCACGTGGTACTTGTCTGTCATACACTAGAGTGTATTAAAAAAGTCAGTGGCGCGGAGGAGCGTGGCGCCCGCGTGTGCTGAGGAGCAGGCAGAGTCAAGCGAGCCGGAGTGGCTGAGGCTGGTCGCCAAAGGCGACCAAAAAGCCGAAGCTACGAAGGCGAGTGAAGACTCCTGCCTGCAACGAGGTACACGGGGGCAAGCGCCACGTTCTGCAGCGCCGGAGCAGTCAAGAAAGCCCATAATCTTCGATATATTTCTAACTTCATATAAATATGATCTCAAAAAAAATTAAAAAAAAAATAGAAGGGGGGGTTTCCGCACCCCCCCCACTTTATAGGGGGTCTCCCCTTACCTCCCCCCTCCCTTTCCATCCCCTCCCCCCCCTTAATTCGTGCCGCAAATTTCTAAAGAAATACCAAATTTTTTGAAAGTAAATAAAAAATGGGCAGTTTTGCGATACATATTTTATTTCCTCAAATAAAATTGTAGTTTTTTAAGATGCCCATTATTTCGTAATTAATTAAATACTCGATGTACCTACTGTACTCTATCAATGGTGATTATTGTTATAAAACTTCCATCAGGTGCACAATATTATAGCATAAACTATTTAATTATTTCATAACAGTATGCTTAAATTGATTAATGGTCTCCACTCTGGTTGTATAGAAGTTAAAATGACATCAAGTAACTTATTGTTAATAAAGTGCCACAATCACAGTTTAATTTAATTTGAAGACAAAAAAAATTCTTCATAATGTTAGTAAAAATTAAAATGTTAATTAGTTATTTACTTAATAAGAATTTAAGTAAACTAATTAATATTTTAAAATTCAAATAATTAAAAAAATAACAGCTATAGCAAATTCTATTGAGGAAAATATATAAAACTATGATTTGACTTGTGTTTGCGCTAAACCCTTTTAAATGACAACTCATAAGGAAAGGATTGTAAATTTATTGAGTAACAATACCATTTCATTATAGTTAGAATATAATACTTACTGTACATATTGCACAATACATAAAAAATAAAGTGAGACTAAAATATAGATTAATTTTCAGACAATATGTCGCACAAACCAACACCATACAGTCCAAATTTTCCTGCTAGTCAGGGTTATGCCCCGCCAGCAGACAGACAGAAACCAAATGAGAGCTACCCCATGAATCCTCAAGGGGGATACCCTGGACCACCACCTTCCCTGCCACCTGGCGCTCAGCCATTACCTGGCATGCAGCATGGGTTTCAGCCAGGATTCCAACCTGGCTTCCAACAAGGTCATCAGCCTGGATTTCAACATGCATATGCTCCTGGCTACCCACATCCACAGCAAGGATATCCAGCTCCTATTGTTCAGCAACCAGGGCCTGCACAAGCTCCAGGTAAAAATATTGATTTAAACTAATTACATGATACTTTACTTTAGTTGTAAAAGAATGCAAGTGTGGCATGGATGGGATAATGTCAGCCTTCTGTTCAATTAGTTGGGTATGTATTAGTTTATTACTTTTTCCAAGAAAAGATGTAAAAACACATAGCTGGTTTATAAGAAATATTTTCTATAGAAGCAAATTAATTCCAGTTCCTTAAATCAATTGTTGAGTAAACTAATAACTTAATAGTCATTCTTCATTCATCGAAGAAATAAAGGAGATAATAGAGTATTAACAGGTATTACACTAAAATAGTTGTAAATTTCCGTATCATGAGAAATCCATAATGAACACTTTCTCTTATACATTATTTCACACTCATTACTATTCAGTAATTTGTATATCATTGAGTTATAAAACTACTGTAATTATAGATTATTTCTGGCTGCTAAAAATAGTTTATAAGGATGATTAATTTAATAAATAAGCAAATTTCAGTAACATTATTGGCAATTGTTCAATCTTACTTATATCATTAGTTGTATTTAAGGTAATTACTCTTTAAAGATAATGATGTTTACCAAGTACAATTTCAAGGCATGCACTTGATAGGTAACATAATAGCATTATAGTCCATTAAAGTATAGATAGCAGTACTGCTTTTTGTTGCAAACAAATAAAATTAATTTCTCAATTATTTGAATAATGTGTATTAATTTTTAATAATGCAAATCTTCAAAAATAGTGAGAAAAATAATTTTGATATACTTTTTGAAGAAACACAAGAGAAAGTTAAGAAGCCAGTGATTAACTCAAAGTTCAAACGATTGTTTACCTTAAAACATAAAAGGTTAACGAATTTAAAAGATAAACATGTACTTGTGGAAACATTCAATATTCCCAATGTGAAACGGACATTTCATCGTTTGTATAAAGTAGTGTTTAAATCTAGTGAAAATAAATATGAAAAGTTTTTGTCTGAGGATGAAATAAGGTTCCAGTATCCTTTAATTGATACTAAAACAGTGGTGGAGGGCATATAATTTATTGGCATTAATACCTATTTATATATTTTGTATAAAATATATTGAAATAATGATATGAAGGTTTTGTTTGTGTTATGGGTTCTGTTGACTGTTGTGTTGTAATTCATATAAATGTAAGTATTTATAACGATATGAACGATAAATGTTTATTTATTGATAAAATATCATCATCTTCGATTCCATATTTGCTCATAGATACATATGTGTATTGAACTTTGGAACAGCATGTATATATGTACTTTCGACATGATCATAAGTTGCTTCTAACGGTCAATATGCGCAAATGATTTTCAGGTGGTTGGATGAGTATTCCGCAAGGGCTAAGCAACTGTCCGCCGGGCTTGGAATACCTTTCTATGATTGATCAGCTGCTTATCCATCAAAAGGTGGAGCTATTGGAAGCTTTTGTTGGTTTCGAAACAAATAATAAGTACACGATAAAGAACGCAATTGGGCAGAAGGTGTATTACGCTATTGAAGACAATGATTGCTGCACCAGGAACTGCTGCGGACCGATGCGTCCTTTCGATATGAAGATCATGGATAACTTCCGTAATGAGGTAACTGCATGTAATTTTAATGACCACTGTCGCTATAATTTTCCTTATTTTTAAATTAATTACTGAAACTTTTCAAATTGATCACTTAATTTATTACTCTGGCTTAAATTAACTTATTATTTGTGAAGACTATTGAGCAATATGATTGATTTGTGTAATTTTGAATACACTTGGAATATCGTAAAGTCTGTTAATTTGCTTTATATCCGGGACCCAGATACCAATCGCTTTCTAACATTATCAACCATGTGGATATGTAATTTTTATTCAACTTTTTTGTATCTTAATTTTGTAACAAAAAAATTGGTTGTCTGTAAAGTCGGTTTACTGACGATAGTTGAACGTGACAACGTCCGATTGTGCTTCTTTGTCGCTCGTTCCGCGCTCTCGCTCGCACTTCAAGCCTTACATGGAACGCCTCAGATGAGTCAGAGCGAGGTAACGCCGCATGAGTCATGTTTTTTCGTGCGTGCAGCCGGCTTTATCGAATTATAAGACGTTGTCACGTCAATAAATTTCCAGGTGATACACCTAAACCGTCCGCTCGCCTGCGACTCATGCTGGTGCCCATGCTGGTTGCAAAGCATGGAGGTATCCTCTCCCCCCGGTACCGTGGTGGGCACCATAGAACAGGAGTGGTCTATTTGTAAACCATGCTATGTGGTTAAGAATACCATGGGCGAAGTGGTGCTGAGAATTAAGGGACCCGTTTGTACGTTCTCGATTTGTGGCGATGTCGAGTTTAATGTGAGTATGCTTGTTAATTTTTGATTGGATTTAATTGGACTACACTACGCTTGGGTGTTTTAATGGTGACAAAAATGGTAAGAATTCTTGGAGAATTTTAAATAGGCGACTCGTTATAGTACTAATTTTGTGCTGTAATTCATAAAATATTCGGTTTTTAAATCAATTGTTGAGTGGTCAATTTATACCCACCTGAAGACCCCGGCTTATGAAAGCATTTCATCATTTATCATTTACCTATTATAGGGCCACTAAATCAGCAGTGAATTTGGAATTACTATAAATTTTTACTTTCAAGTTTTAATGAACATGAATTAAGAATAAAGTTTTAACTATTTTAAATGCTCTGATAGCAGTACTACTTACAGTAATTTATAATTATTTATAGGTTTGATATGAAATAAATTTACGTCAATGTAGTATAATCTAGCAAGTAACTGGCAACTTGGGAGATATTATTGTACAGTCATAATTTAATTTATATTTATATGAATTATTGCATCATATTATTGGAACCTAGTTTAAAATGAATACGTATTCCATTGAATCCTGACGCATAAATCGAAACCTAAACCATGTTTACACCAATTATTAATTACACTGTTACCTACGGTTGTGTTTCAAATATTTTCGTCTAGATAAATTAAATTGCCATTTTATACAACCGTAATCTTCGAAATGGTTGGGATTATAATATTATAACACTAAAATATAGCTGATGCGAGAAAAATATATGCTGTTGTAATTACAAACAATAAAATGTAGTTAAGTACTAGTTAATCAATAGTAGGTATAGAGTACCAAGCCCATATTTGTGTCTATGTATTTTAAATAACAGAAGAAAATACAATATATTTAAAATGAAAACCTTCATCAGTATACCCTCTAAGTATGTAATTAGTGGGCATTAGAATAACTATAGTCTACACCTTTTCTCCTTGAATTAATTACATTTGTTATTTCATTATAGTAATTGGAATTGTTATTTATTTTTTGCAGTAGATAAATGCTGACCTAATAATAAACAACAAGATAAAGTGCAATGTTTATTTAAAACTAAGTTTATGTATTTATCGTGATAATATTACAGAATTGCATAGGGGTTATTGTAATTAATATTATACCGAAGTTACTAGAATTGTTTGAATATTTTCTGAAATAAACAAAAAGCCCGGTAAAATAACATTGTAAAATAACGATAATTTTTATCAACTAACATTTTATTTCACGCGATATTTTATATTATTTATGTTCTCTTTAAAAGTGAAATTGAATGAAAGAAAGCGATGTAGCGTTTGAATGAAATATGATAATAACATTTCGAATTTGTTCAAAAACCATTTGGATAGATTAATATTATATTACTTACATTATTTTATTATATAATATATTCGTAAAAACGAAAATTATTTTTTATTCCTACCCCAAAAAGCCCATACTATACGACCGAAAGTAACATATTGTGTCCTGCACTTTGACATTAATACTACATGAATATTTTCATATTTTTTAATTATTTTAGATATACTCGAAAGACGGTGAGACCAAAGTTGGAAAAATCACCAAGCAATGGTCCGGTTTGGCTCGGGAAGCATTCACAGATTCCGACTACTTTGGAATCACTTTCCCCATGGATTTGGATGTCAGGATAAAAGCCGTTTTGTTGGGAGCATGCTTTTTAATTGTAAGTTATATTTATTATTTGTCTCTCGTAACAAAAACAATTTTTATTTTTATTTACACGAAATCTTTAACTATTTATTATTTTCGAAGGTTGCTTGGGAAGGCTGGCTTAGAGCCATAAGGCCGCCATTTGTATATTTAAATCAATTAAGATATTTATACAGTAAGATAGATCATTGGGTTTAGTAGGTACAATAAAGAATAAATAAATAAATAAAATATAAATATTTAGCTCAAAAAACGTAAATTTTTTTCGAGACTAAGCGAAAACTTCTGATAAATGGTTGGCGGTAATTTAATGAAGTACAAATTGGAGCGAGTAAAATTCAATTGCTATTACATATTTAATTAGGTACCCATTAATATAAAAATATCTCACACACTTTCTGATAACATTGGTAATGAATGTAACATTATTGATGATTTTAAGTATCTTAAAAAAAGCTCCTTTATAGGTTTTATCTTGTTAATATGAACATTAGTTGATTAAATAATCTACTAGTATTAAAGGTGAAACTATTCTAGTGCAATTTAACGGGCTTATACTGTTAATGCGAACTATTAGATCCAGTAGTTAGTACTAGCTACTACTACCCGTGTCGTCCCTCGCGTGGTACTTACCTGCCCGTGAAAAAAGTAGATGTTTGTCCACGGTTGGAGGCCTCCCCCGTAGATTTCTAGAACTTTTCCTGCGTAAACCTCAATCTCATGGAAATTCTGGGCTAATAATACAAAATCTGATAAACAGAGAGACAAACAAAAAAAATTAAAAAGTGTGCTTATGTTTTATTTCGAATTTTAACTATACCTATTTGAGACAACAGTTAGGTACTTTGAAACTCAAATTTTTCTTGGTTGGTGGTGGGAACATGACTCACCTAAGAAATCGCGTGTGCCGTCATTTTATTTTTCAAGGCTATTCAATATATTATGTACATCAAATTAAATACTATCGAGACCAGAATCATCTTATTTATTCAGCTGTATATAATATGACGTAAATGGCCAAAATGTAAGAGAGTTCTTTTTAAATTGATACTTTGATGGCTGCCACCTGTAACACATTATCTATAGATATAATATTTAAAACCGAAATTTACTCATCACGGAATCTCAAAAAGTGCTGAACGTATTAAGATGAAATTTAGTCTGTAATTGTTAGCAGGTTAGCGCTTAGGTTTTGCAATAGGGCTGCATTAAAACATCTAGGGTTGTTGATAGTTTATATTATGAAAATTCTACATCAACTCAAGTTACGGAAAACCTACTATATTTTATAAATTTTTCTTTATTTCCAGGACTTCATGTTCTTCGAAAAGACAGGAAACCATGAATCCGACAGACCTGGCTTGCTTTAAAATTTAAATGTTCGACTTTAACTCAATATGTTATGATATTCTAGAAGTATATTATAATTATTTTGTAATAAATTTGCTTGCTTTTGATGTATTACGCAATGATATAATAATCAAATTGTAACCACATAATTTTAAGGAAAATGGAGGTTTATAGTGAGGTCTGCTTGTATAAGTTAAAGTACGATAAGTGTAAGAGCATTTATATTTTTATTTGATTTTAATATTTTTGCAGTGTCTTTGCTACATTGAATCCTATTTTTACAATGTTTTTTTTCTATGAATTTTAGATATAATTTAATAAGCACAAAACTTTAATAGTTATTAATATTATATAGATTTTGTACGCATTTGTATTATACTCCTGTATCCTATAAGTAAATTTGTGAAATTGCTTTATATATGTTACAGTCAAAACCCTGAACCAGTCAATATCCTTATTGACGGTTATTAAGGTAATTGACTAAGGGTGTCGGTCAATAACCTTATTAACTGATTTTCTCAGATAAAATCAGTCAATAAGGATATTAACCTTAATAACCGTCAATAAGGATATTGACTGGTTCAGGGTTTTGACTGTAGCATATATAATTATTATTGTATTCTCTATATGAATCTCACATTTTGTTGATAATTGTAAACACACTAAACGATCGAGTCACCTTCAGAAAATATTCTGTGAATAAAAACAATTAAAAATTCAGAACTAATAATATGAAACGGTGGTTATTGTTAAACAATATTAACAATAGCGTAATCAACAACACACAATGAAAATAATCACATTACATTGTTTTCTTAATGTTAATGTATTTCATTAATAGGTGTTAATAGGGACCGGTTTCGGCACTTGCTGATAGTCTCATTGACACTGACGTAAATTTCAAACAAATTATTTGTAACTAGCTTTCCGCCCGCGGCTTCGCCGGCGCAGTCAAAGAAAAACCCGCATAGTTCCCTTTCCCGTGGGATTTCCGGGATAAAACCTATCTATGTCCCGGAATAAAAAGTAGCCTATGTCTTTTCTCGGGTATCAAAATATCTCTATACCAAATTTCATGCAAATTGGTTCAGTAGTTAAGGCGTGATTGAGTAACAGACAGACAGACAGAGTTACTTTCGCATTTATAATATTAGTATGGATTACATTATATTAGAAGCTATAAGCTCAAAAGACCGAACATATTATCAGGAAGCCATGAAACCGGCTCTAAGTATTTTTAAAGTAGAAATGTTTACTCATTAAAACTATCACTTGCCATAATAGTCCGTCATAATATAAAAATTTGGCCAATATATATTCTGCTAATATTCTTTATATTTGCAATAATCTCAAAACTTATAATGCAATGTTTTCAAGATTGATGAGTTATTTCAGTGATAGTCGATTTATAGAATTGGAGTGTTGTACTCATCATGCCTTCATAATATATATTTTTTATTTATTAGTTAAAGTAACAAACCAAAATCGGAGGCCGATACATACATTTCATATTTAATTGAGCTTGAAAGTATTGAATGCAGCCAACTATAAAACATTTCTAGTCTTTTACTGTTTATATTTCAATAAAAATACAATTTCATGTTTATTGATATATGATTTTATTTTATTGGTGCTAATGAATAATCTCTTATGATGTTATACTAATTATGTAAAATATAAGTCGGCAAATATATTTATGCATTTTATTTTAGAATTTTCTATGTTATACTATGTGAATTGCACATTTTTCGTAAATAAATAAAATAATACATATTCCTTGTTTTATTTAAATACTTTATTTTTATTTTATTTTATTTTATTTTATTCTCAAATCATTCAAAATTCATAAATATCAAGCCTTGTAAAATATTTTAAAGATTTTTAAATGCAGGTTTTTGTGTGCAAACAGAGACTTCGGCCTGGTGCAGAGATAGATCAGCAAAACTATCTTGAAATGTTGGCACAGGTTTTGATATAAGGTTCATTTCTCTATGGTCATGCTTGATTACAAATGATTTAGGTAATGCAGTAGCAACTTTTTCAGCCCATGGACTCTTTGGCATCTTCTCCTTGTTGGGCAGGTTAATCTGAAATTGTACATACATACATAATTGTGAGTGCTATTGTAAGATAGTGAGTAGATTCCAATAATCTCTATGATCAAGCTGAGGCAGTACATGATACAGACTTTAATATTAAGCAAAAATATATCCAGATTACATTTTTCCATAATATCTATTATAATGACTGTATTTAATAAATTTATAATAACAAAACATGATGATTTTTAAAGTTGACATACATACCACTTTTGTTTTCTTAGCACTTTTATATGCAACTGGTGTTAAAATAACATTCTCTTTGTTATTGCTTTTAGGTTCTAAATTTGCCTTAATTGGTTTGGGTATATGTGATGAACCAATCAATGGTTTCTTTGGACACACATCTTTGACAAGAGGCACTTGAGATTTCTTGATGTAGGAAGCCACTGGACTAGTTATGTGATCATATGTATTGAATTTGTGAATTGTCTTTTTATTAGTATTTTTATTGTGTAGGTCCAATTGTTTTCTTCCTTTTATTGTAGTACATGGTGTCTTAAATAATGGTGTTCTTAATTGACCAGTCTTTTTACTACTGTTGTTCTGCTGTTGTGAGCTTGGCTCTGGTTTCATTTCCATTTTACACAACTTATCAGAAGATGCAATAAGTTCTTCCTTCAGATATTCTGTGACAGTATTTGTTTCCTGCTTTACTATGAGATCTGAATCCGGATCTGTTTCAATCTTTATCTCTGGTAACAAATCAGTAGGAGAAGTATTAAAATAGCAATTATTGACTGGTATTTTCTTCACAATATCCAATGTATTATCTAATTCCTCTTTTTTAGGTGACATAAATAAATTTGCCACCATTTTCTCTAGCTTTATAAAACTATCCTCAGGAGAGTTATCATCCCAATTTGAACATGTTTCTTTTTGAGAAATATCAGGATTAGAGATGCGTCTGGTATTAGTGTCATTGTTCAATATAAACTCATTTTCTCTTTTGGAAATTATATCAGGTTCAGAGTGCATTTCAATAATTTTGATACTGCTAGTAGTTTTATCAGTGTCCACAGGGGTTTTATCAAACCTAGAATAAATGTTTGATGCATAAAATAAAGACAAATATATATATTGTTAGTAGCCACAATAACAGAGTTATAATTTTTTGAATCTAGCATTTTATTTTTAAAGAAAAAAGAATAAAAATTAGATAATTTCAATTAAGTACTTCACTATTCCTTCGTTTATTTATTTTTCAAAAGAAACAATACACTCCTGACCGGTTTTGTGGTTCTTTAAATGGTTCTTTAAACGGATAGTTTTCATACAACTTCTTAACATTTTGTATGTATAGAAATAGAAAATATTCAAATATCTTATGAAGTACAGTAATACTCACGAAATTGTTTTAGGAAAAGGGCGCATAAAAATACGTTTTTTCACTTCTTCCAAAGACATTTTTCCAATAAAAAATACCTCATCTTCAGAATCATTTTCATTTGTATACATATCGTTCTTCATCTGATCACCAGCCTCCAATCTCAAATTATCCATTTATTAAAATAAGTTATAAAATTAATAATACAACGAGTAAGTCTTTTAGTTCTTTAATAATATATCTAATATTCGCCGTCAATCGAATTTAATGACTAAAAAAGCTCATTTAAAGTAAGGTACATAAAATACTTTTAAAATTGAATGCATCAGTTCTTAGATTCAAACAAGATTCAAATTCAAATAGAAAAACAGCTGTTGAAATGTTAAATGTCAACTTGACTGATACTATTTTTTGTCTATGGACAGGAAATACAAAGCGGCCTATTCAATGTTCGACTTTGTCATAGATTACACAACTACAAACTTAGCACGAGTCTGCAACGTACTTAGAGTAATATACTATCTATAGAGTGCGAACAACCAAGTGGGAACAGTAGGCACAGGTGGGAACAACACGACGTTCTCGCCACGAGC
Source organism: Colias nastes (assembly GCA_907164665.1). Taxonomy (NCBI): domain Eukaryota; kingdom Metazoa; phylum Arthropoda; class Insecta; order Lepidoptera; family Pieridae; genus Colias; species Colias nastes. The sequence continues at coordinate 1,314 of CAJQZM010037746.1, read as the reverse complement.
GCTCGTAGTCGTGGTTGAGTGCTGACGAAGTGCGTTGCTCTGGAATTTTTTTCATATTTACGAATAAACATGGTGAAATGTGCAGTTCTATCTTGCTAAAACGATACTAGAAAATACACAAAATTGAAATCAAGTATCACATTTCATCGGTAAATCGATTGTTGTATTTATTTTTATGAAAATAAATCTAGCATCGCGGGGGTGAAGGGGAGGTGGGAAGCGGACACGCGCAAGCTCGCTCGCGCGCTTCACTGCCGCCACGTGATCGTAGTGATGTGACCTAAAACCCAACGGTAGCCGTCTATCGCCTTGATCGGCGGGGGTTAACAGCCAGGCCTTATACCCCCGCCGGTAGTGATGTGACCTGACCAACGCTGTACTCGATATAAAGTTTACTAGAAGAACTATAATATTTTAACAAATTATTTATTTAACTTTAAAATTAAAACTCTTTTAAAAATGTATTATTAATAATTTTGTGGTGTGTTTTGTACGATACACTTTAATATTATGAATGCGAATGTATTATAGTGTAAATGTAAAGTATGTAATGTTGCGACTGCTAAATTGATTTTGAAGATTTTGGTAGGTATAGAATGGATAAAATTTAATAGAAAAATTATTAATATAATTTATTATTTAATTTTAAATTATATTTTTTTCTTATTTTTATTAAACATTTTTAAAACATTATAAATTATTATTGTTTGATTTATTATTAAAAAAAATAGCACTGAATCCGATATTTTATTTTATTAACTTTATTATATTTTAAGAAGTCCACACGTTTTTCTGATATTCCATATTCCAATAATTTAAACATATTTTTTTAAAGTACTTATAATAATTAATACAAGAAATATTCAAATGGAATAAACACACTTTATTCAGTTGGTAAACAAATTTAAAATTACATATTTATACTTTATTCATATATTTCTCCTTTAATAACATATTGAACATAAAATTTACTTATGATACATATTTATTTACATAACTTATCGATAGCTCAACACGCAATTGATACCTACCCATCCCTATTGGTCACACACAGATCTATATAGTTTCTATAGCTCATCTGCCTACGATGTGCACTAAGCAATTTGTGCAATACACGCGCTCTATACTACTGTAATATATACTCTAAGGCAACGTAAATCAAATGAGTAATATTTGTGTAGTACGATTCAAACTTAATTGCGGTTCAGGTTAGGTGCAGGAGCGAGTGCGGGTGCGCACTGGTCCCTTAACGTCCTGCTAAATGCTAATAGCACAGTTGACAGATATATACGTACATACAGTTAGGAAACTAAG
>CAJQZM010037740.1:0-32991 GCA_907164665.1 Colias nastes | reverse complement strand
ACTCACGCACTCTAGACCCCCCTTGGAGGGACTCATTCAATGGACTAATAGTTGTATTATTGATAAAAATTTATCGCCAATAATTATTGATACTTACTACTTAAATGGATTTTCCACTTAAAAAGTTTAAATAAGTTTAAAGTACATTAATTAAAAGTTATTTTACTTAGAAATCGTCGCGATTAATTCCTTACTAATACATAATTGAAATCATATTTTCATATTAACGCTATACTCGTATCAAATATGATACGAGTATAGCGTTTATAATAAAAGCAGTAGTGGCAGAACTGACGATCTGCCATATTATAATTTAGATATTCAAACAACTCTATTGTTACTTAAAGCCTCAATTCATTTTCGCTCACTTAATAAAACATGGGAACCGTAAAAAAAGATAATTAATAGAACCTCCGCAAGACGGACACAGATACAAACCATGCCAAACATGCGAAAATACAAAAAACAATGCAATGAAGTCCTCCATCAAAACACGACAGTCGTGTAAAGCCAACGATGTGAATTATTATTTCTCCATTACCGTTTGACGTGACTAATTAGTCCGTCCGAGGGATATATTTAAGGTGCCCGCAAAAAATGGCAACAAAAAGACAAAAGGTAATCTTGATTCGGAGCCGCTTAATTTGGGTGCAATAATTTGCATCTCCTACTGTCTTGAGCGTTAAGGCGACATCGCTCCGTGTCGCACGGTGTTAAGGGACAGTGTGTTTCTAGAATGTTCTAGATGTGGGAATGTTCTAGTCGTTTCATGGATTACTTTCGTCCGATTGAGTGATGATTTTCGGTATTGAGGCATATTTTGTTCCGTGATCTATGGTACAAATCGGCGTGTTTTAGCTGAATGTGGTATTTTAATGACTCGATAAATCATATTCATTTTGGTATATTCAATAAAATATCATAGGTTATCTAAATAAACATAAATATTACGATATACCCAAGTTCTAACTTCTTAGCGACGCAACCTTTATCGCGTTTTTTCCTCAAGCTCTTTAGCCGTTGCGGGCGCGTTGATGTGACGCCTTAAGCCCATTTAATTACGTCTAATCTCAGTCACTTCGACCACGTATCGGATCGTTTATGCGCGCCATTAAATATTTTACATTCATTAACGCGAAATCATTTTTCAATGATTGTTTTATAAGTACAACGATTATTTTATCTTTAACGGCGAGACCCTAAAAGGGGTTTTTTATTCATTTTCGGTAATAACAGGCAGTCTGTAGGTCAAGCGGGCGTGGGCCTACCTGGTCATTTAAAACAATTTGCTTACTTTTTTTGTCCGCGATTCGTATTAGGCTCGGGCGAATGACGGCTCGCCATTAACTTGCGGCCAGACGGTGACGTTCGGGACTCGCTGACTATATAATTATTGCGAGAGCTATAGAGCTATGCTATAGGTTGTACGGCTGCGGGAATTACAAGCCATCGGGCGAAACATGACCGAAATACAATACTTTGGCTACCAATGTATAGCCGCTCTTGGCGGGTCGGAATTGACAAGCGAACTTTCAAGGTCAAATGAAGAAGTGAAATGTATTAAGGCACTCAATGTTTGTCTGGAAAATAAATAGATTCACGTATTGCTATCTGGTAGTAGTATTACTGTCGGTCATAGAGACAGGGAACGTTACACTATTCCCATTACCGATATTACTACATTCAATGAAAGGTTTCATCAAAATGTTCATAGATTATGTATTGGTTCAGTCATATCAGTCGTTTTCTAGATTTATTGAGCTTGACTGAACGACCTGTTGCATTGTATATCGATACTTCTCGAAGCAGGAAACATGCCTAATCGCCGAATTAAAACATTATGCAACGTTATAAATCAAACTCTAAAATAATAATTTCCTCCGTCTCGCCTTTAACATACGCAAACCAGTATTTCATATAAAACAATCATACCTAAAATATACGGCGAAGACAACGATAATAATCAGTCATTTGTCGCAGTATATTAATGTGTTTCAAAAGTAAACTTTGGGTGGGTTCGGCTCGCGCAGAAATACATTTTCTCACCGCGTGTTTGCATTGTCTGTCATCAATCATCCTATAAGGATTTTGGATAATGAAATACTTTGCGTAGAGCACGGCAAGCAATACTGGACTGGATATTTATGGATGTGTTTGTTTTGACGAGATCGGAATTGCCTTCCTTTTAACTTGACTGCCCAAATTATGGGCTCGTGAGTTTCTATATAGCCCACTGTTTATAATTAGTGTCGAAATGATTTATATTCTGTGACTATACATAAATTATTGTGTAGATTTGCATAAGGCACTATTCTCTTTGCTGATATACTTTTCGATTTATTCAATACAACAATTGTCAGTATAAGCGCGCGTCTCACGACATATTTTTTCATCTATGAAACCGTTGCGAAGCGTAGGCGGTGGTAGGTGGTATAGTTAATGTTCAAAATGGCAACGGCACATAAAATCTGGAACAATTAGTTCTTATTGTTCCCATTTCTTATTACGTAAAGTTTTATACACGTTTAAATGTTATATAAAACGAGTGTTTTATTTTAATATGCGCAGACGCAACCTGATCCTTTGTCATTTATATCGCTCAACATATCATCCCTTAATGTCCTTGACAGCAGATGAATGCAAATTGCTTTTATAATGTTCCCTTAAATTATATTTAATGCTAATTTTTATGTTTGCAACAAAAAATATTAATGTTATGACTCCTATGGTTAATTTCATATACTGTGTTGTGCGAATACAATCAATTCTTTGATTTTATGATTTTTTATGCATTTATTACTTGATTTATGGTGTCCGTTTATGGTTTTATATTCTGAATTGTGTTCCTTTTTTGTATTAGCATTTAACATTTTTTGTTATATTATGTTAGGACCAGCCATATTTCTAAAAACGCTATCGTGCGCAGCTTTTTTGCAAAATGACGCCTTTCACATTTTTAACCAATTTTAACATACTGGGTGCGAAATAGAAACTTATTAAAATTACGAAATAAACTAGCAATAATAGAAATTCCTCAAGTCAAGGCATGTAATTAGCAAGAATAAATTGGATAATAATAGCCATAGAGTAAATAAAGCCCCGGCTCCGGACCGTTATATTTACCGAAGCGATTTAGTCATTTGTCGTGTGTCAGGCAACATTGTAGCCGATCACGTTTTGCACTTCATATTTCATCGTCGGACCAGATAATACTACGCTTGTCAAACTTTACAACACCTTTTATCACGCACCGATGGAGTATTTGTGAAAAAATTTACGTAAAAAGCGGTCGGTGTTTGTAAATGCATTCCCCGTTAGTAACGATGTAAACGGCGCTCATTTTTATGGTGAATTTTTTGTTGGCGATAACTCGAAATGGCTGTTTTAGTGGTAGTTTTTAGTCTAGTTTCTAATGATCGCAGTCATTATACTCTCGGCTTATAGTGATATAGGAATGCATCCATGTCTAATTAAGAACGTAAAAAGTATTATTTTTCAAGTGAATAATTCAGAAGGCGTATTTTCTAAAATAATTGTAGAATTGTTTTTCTAAAATTTATAACCAAGATATAATATATGTAGCTACAGACTGTATCTTCATCATTCCATCATGGCTTTTAGTATATCTAGCAGTATGTGAATCTGGAAGTCAATTAAAGTAAATTTCCACTTCCTCTGGATCTTCAAGTTCAACGAGTTCCAGCTGTTTTCCTGTAAACGTTTCCTTTAAACTCATTCAACACCACATATTAACCAGAACCTTCGCAAAGTTATAAGAAATCGATCTCGCATCTATGAATGTTGAGAATCGCCGGTCCAGACGTCCGCGATAAAACCATAATATGCATTAAGTTACTTGTGCACAATATAAGTAAATTATTCTAGAGATTAGATGACGGAGGTATAACCCGAGACACGTGTTTTAGCGCTTGCGGTTGCATCAGGCATTCTTTGTGAGATCGAATTAAGATAAAAACTCGCATATAATATATTACTTATAAGACTTCGGGCCTTATGCGGATCCGTTTATCTAAAAGTATTACACGTGGCCATTTATGCTGTATAGATAAAACATTTAAGTACTTGCATGAAATGAATGTCAAAATAATGGTTAAATGTAACTAACTGCAGTTATTCTTTGCAATGGAAATGCAAATTTCTGCGTTTTAGAAAGGATTCCAGTCATAAATATTCGGTTCCTTCGTTAGAGAATTATTCTACGTAAAAAAAATCTCGAGAAGGTAATCATTAACTACATATTTCAATTAAGAAATTGTTTTTTCTATCCTCACGTATAAAGTAGGTACGTTAGGGTTTATAATTTTGATGACAGCATTCTCTTTTTTCGTTGTAAAAATTTTCAACACATCTTTTAAAGGACCTAGTTCATTACGGTGGTGAATGTGTATAAATGTCGCTTCAAGTTAGGAGATTCAAAAGGCCTTGCCCACTCATAAAAAGCCCAAATTACCTACTTCAAACTATTGAGGCCAAGTCCCATGCACATTTGACGAGTTTCTTTACAAGTGACTCGAAATCTCGATATGCGCTGGCCCTTAACCCGTCTGCATGTTACTTGTCATGCACTTTTGCATGTCGCGATGAGTTTGCACACTCGGCGTTATATAATTGACACGATGCGACACCGACACGACAGCTCCGATATTGGATTTTGTAGGAGATAGTTGTGCGATAGATCGGTACCTTTATTTTGGTGGATAGGGTTGGCTATATGTATAGAGATAGGTAATGTGGTAACTGTCTGGATAAGAGTATGACTTGGATTGGAATAAGTATGATCATATGATTGTTTAGTAGATGCATAAATTTTTGTATCGTGTTGTATAGTGCTAAATTGAAATGTCTTAGAATGAAAACCTATCACTAAGTTCTACACATAAAAATTGTATAAAATAGAGACTTCTACATATTTTCTAACATCAATAACGTATGCAAATTCAGTATATGTATTTAGATACTACAATTATTAATTTTTCTTTTTTTAAAGCAAATACGCAAATGCAATATACCAAGGATGCCATCGTACGTACAAATATCCATACCACATGAAACGATTTATTATAGACTACATTTAGCCTACAACTTGCCTCCATCGCAATTTACGATGATGACGTATTATGTGGCTTTTCTAAAGTCTAAATTATATGCATCCGCACGACCGCTTTTATCGTAAACTTTATGTACGAATATATTATAATATGCGACTGTGTAATGAATCTAAAAGTTTCTATTATCCTTTGATTGGGGCTCTGATAAATAAATTTCTTACTTTCTCCCTAAGATTTTTCATCTTTATTGTATCGTTATTTATTATTTTGTATATTTATATTATTCTACTATAAACTGGGCTGGGCTTATCATCAAAGAATTCTCACAAAGTTAAATATCTAGTTACTATCTGAACATTTAAAGAATCGATCTTTTCGTATAATCTAACCTAACCTAAAACAGTGCTAGTAAAGCAAATTAGCTTTATATTGTTTTCATTTTTTTGTATTCTTTCGCAAAAGAATTCCCTCACAAGTCGTGTCCTCTTAAGGGTTGTGCGGTCTGTCGCCTTGGTCGCGCAAACAACTGCAAGTGTTGTGTCAACAGCACGGACACTCGCTCGGCGTTAATGTGTTTGGAGTCAGTACTCTGGCTAAATTATATGTCACCTGTTTGTATGTGAATGGGGGAATGATTTTTATATGGGCTAGTACTTATGAATAATTTAAATGTTAAATTGATGATTTGAAAGCAACTAACACAGAGTTTCATGCTGTCTCTTCTGTGTGGATGCTTTGATTCAAAAGTGCTTCTTTAAAAATAAATCCTAAAAGAGTCAAGTATATGCAATACATATAAATTTTTGATGTAAATGTAGAGCAATTAGACACTATTAATTATGATTTATAAAAACCGTTTATTGAAATTTATAAATTTTAAGTTATGGTAAGGATACGTGGAAAATTTTAATTCATAGCATTGTGAACTATAATTTTCCATATAGTATAATTGGCTCGATTAATAAATAATTGATTAAATAATTCTAAGAATAATACATAATTATCTGCTAATAACCATCAACGAAATAATTACAAAAATATTTTTAAAGCAGTCCACCGTCATCTTATTAACTAGCTTTCCCGCCCACGGTTTCGCCGGCGTTGTTAAACGAAAACTCGCATGGTCCCCGTACCCGTGGGATTTCGGGGATAAAACATATCCAAGGTCCTTTATCAGGTTTTAAACTATATTCGTACCAATATTATATAAGTAAGGATTTGTAAATGTTTATCCTTAATAATAAAACTAAATAACTCAAACTTTATTAAATTATTATAACGTGGTATAAGAGTAAGAGTCTAACGGTTAGACTTTTCCACGAAAGCCGAAAGGAAGTTAGAACAAATACCGACAAACACACGTGTCACCATATTCAGTTTCTTTATTACCTCTTTGGTCTTTATATGTTATACTATCCATACTAATATTATAAATGCGAAAGTAACTCTGTCTGTCTGTCTGTTACTCAATCACGCCTAAACTACTGAACCAATTTTCATGAAATTTGGTATGGAGATATTTTGTTACCCGAGAAAGGACATAGGCTACTTTTTATCCCGGGAAAATGACGCAATCCCGGAAATCCCACGGGAACGGGAACTATGCGGGTTTTTCTTTGACTGCGCGGGCGAAGCCGCGGGCGGAAACCTAGTAGTTTATATACGTGTTTATTTGATGACTAAAAATTAAACTTTAAAACCTTACCAATCTATATAATATCAATATAAATATGGAAAGACGAATAGCATTCATTCTTTTCAGTACGCACATATGGAATTATAGTTGAAGGAAAATGAAAAGACGGATTAAAATACACACTGGGTATATACTATATAGTCCATTGTTTGTTTAAAACTGTCTAATAATTGTTTGAATGTGTAATTTCTCATATACTCGGAACATAATGAATTTGGTAAGAATAAAATGCTGAAGCCACCCACCTCTGTTTCTATTTACTACTATCGAAACGTGGTTTAGAAATGAGATCATTCATCAAATAGAATCATTCCTTACTTATGTTTTCGTTTTTATTTTTATAAAATGATGTATACTTGTCGCATGTAAGCAGTCGCAGTCGTATACTTTGAATACCTATAAATTGTGAATGTTCTCCTATATCCATTCAGTAAAGAATTCCAAACGATATTTTTTACTATGCAATAATTATAGGCACAAAGTACAGGTCGGCGAGTCTCAGATTTTGCATGTCCCATTTAATTACTCACGACACATACTACAGGATATATAATTCCGCCGGGCCGTGTAATGTTTCGCCTGTTATGTTCTATTAGATGTGTACCATTAACTAATGAGTTCATGATCGTGAGATGAAATTTCATACACGGTGCGTTCGTACCTACGCACCTTGCATGCAGTTTTTTTTCTCGGCTGACCAACGCAACGGCGTCATGTGGTGTGTTACATTGTAATTTGTAACGTTAATTATTAAAATATTTCGTTATTGAATAAAGAACTGCGTCAGATGAACTAAAAAGTTGTTTTATGTTCATATCTAAATGAAACAATTGACCATATTTTTGTAGATCATTATCTTACCAACACTTTGTCTGGTTTTGATAATAATTGAATTTCGACATAATTTAGTAGAGCTCATTTTTAAGCAAAAATATAAATGAAAGTGGTAAAACAGTATAAAACATATATGTACTTGATTACGGGGAAGTCTACAACACCAAGAGCACAAACTCTAGGGCGGAAAATTAATAAGTATTATAAAATCTTCTAATCGACACGATTTAAATTCATAAAATGGTTTAAATTAAGATAGCAAAATATAACAATAAAAATAAAAATGTATAATACTATAAAATAATGGTTATGAAACCGCTTTCATTTCAAAATCAAGCAAACATACCTTCATTTTATGGACACATACCTAGATTTTAACAAGCACTTAACCCCTTTACTGTGTGTTGTTCAAACCACGTTTATGATGTGTACTTGCGTATAAAATCTTTTCACAAAATGTTTAGTTAAATATTAAAATTATACCCATGTATGATAAAATTCTGTTTAGATATGGAAAGTTCCAGTGTAGTCCTGACTCTGAATTACCTTAAAAATTATTTTAAAATGTGTTTGAATTTTGTTCACTGTACTGAAAGTAAGTACTACTAGGATAAAAAATTTACACACAAATTCACATATTCGTTTATAATATCATCAATACATCCGTCTATCTACTAGTAATTAGTATACTAATAAAACATTATATGAGCCTAATTTTATCTACTATGATCTATCTCAATACGTGACGTGCGAACCCTAACCTACCACCACCAATATACGATTGCGTATATAATATATCTACGTGGTAACTTTATATATTAGTATTCTATATTTCTAATTTCTTCATAAACTTGCATTATGAAGTAAATAGTAGAAGGTAGGTTACTGTTGAAGCCAAAAAACATAATTTTTGAGCATTCTTTCACCAGCAGAGTTAAGTTATTTCTGAGTTACTAATGCTATAGGTACGGATATTTTTGATTATGTTGTAGATACCCTGGGTCAACCTGGTAAAGCCTGGGCAGAAAACATGAGAATTACGTAGTCCCTAATCCAAATTAAACTTACACGCTAGATATATGATATGTTCACAAACAGCACAATGATGCCGACTTGCCGTATCTCGCATACGTCACGTTTCGTCGGTTAGGAATAATAACAATGCTTAGATAAAATCTGGCTCTCGACAATCGTCGACATAAAGTAAGTATTAGTTGAGTGCAGTCGTATGCAAGCTCTTCAGTTAATGAACTTATGTGAATAGTATGGCAAATGTGTTTGTTACATTATAGAGGGTATGTCGCGACTTGAGATCTGTTTAAGTGTACTGTCTAGGACGGTTTGGAATATGTTAAGGTCTGCGAATGCGTTTGTTTGTCTGTTCGGATGGGAGTAAATTTATAATGTGAGATTTTTTAACAAGATTAAATGTAGAGACTATTTGAATTTTACTGTATACTAGTTGTCTTAGGGTGCTTTTCCACCAATAATGTGCGAAGATGTGTAGCGGAGAATGTGTTTACCCAGTCAAAAAAAATCAAAAATTTCGAAATACTTTTCGCGAAAAATTAATATTATTCCTGAGTGCCGCACAGTTGGTAATCATGGCAAACGTTTATAATTTCATATTAATATTAGTATTTTCATGGCTATCATTAATTTTTAATTCATAAAAAGTTAACAACTTGTTCAAAGTAAGCGTTTTCAAATGGTGACATGACCGCAAACATAATATGTTGTAATATGCTAAATGATGCCTAGCGACGCTAAATAGCCAACGACTGTACCTACGTGGTCTCCGCTGCCCCATACAAATTACACGTGCCAAAATTCACATAAACCCGATACAACATTGTGCTAAAAAATATACAATGTTGCCGAATGGGCAGATAGCTGGACCTTTATATATGAAAAGCGGACGCGCGGTCTTTTATTTTTTTATAATAAAAGCGAGTCCCATCCCACGCCCGCTGACAATAAACTTTATTTTGGGACTTCAAAATGCAAGTCTTAAAATTTTGCGCATTTTTTCCTTTTACTGAAACTGCACAACCGGTTCAGAGAGAATAAAATGTAAAGGTAAATCTTGAACAAATGCTTTCATCAATCCAGCTTTGACTTCATTTCGGTTTGATGTTATTAAGACGTGTATTATAAATGTGATATACATTAATTTTGCTTATATCTGATGTTATGGTTTATAAAGCTGCCTTTATATTGCTTTGGGTAATAAATGAAAATATATTTTATAATTTTGCGTATCACCTTGAATTAATTAAGGGATTAAACGTTCATATTTTTCGGCGAAATGCGGTTTTAAAACATTTTTGTAGTTATTGATAAAAATTCGTATTTCTGTCCATGGATCAACTGCCTTAATGTTAATAGTCAGACATTTTAAAAATACATAAAAATTGAGAGCAACGATTTAATGGTTTTTAATTATCTTTTATTAATCATCAATGTATTGATTAGTTGCTAATTACGGCGACCTTTTGCGATACATAAATTATAGTATTTTATTATGAGTGCTTCATTCGAATTAAAAGCAGTTATGATGTGCACAAATGTAACCTATCGGAAGATTAGGAATTTACGTAGCAGTAATTATATGTATCTACAACGTACCCGATGGATATTTGTAAATCCATACTAATATTATAAATGCGAAAGTAACTCTGTCTGTCTGTCTGTTACTCAATCACGCCTTAACTACTGAACCAATTTGCATGAAATTTGGTATAGAGATATTTTGATACCCGAGAAAGGACATAGGCTACTTTTTACGCCGGGACATAGGATAGGTTTTATCTCGGAAATCCCCCGGGAACGGGAACTATGCGGGTTTTTCTTTGACTGCGCGGACGAAGCCGCGGGTGGAAAGCTAGTATCAAATAAAACGTGATCGTTCGATTAATAATATTCAATAGACAGGTACGGGAATTTATTTTTTTATAGTGTAGTGTTGTGCAGGTGGAAATCTGCCCAGAGGCAAAGCAATGTATGTAGCCGATACACATCTCATTGTATTAGATAGGGAGGCGAATAGGGGAATTTTCGGTAATACTCGAGCGTGGCAGTTTAAGATATGAGAGATACCTTAGACCTAATAGAACAACCTTGTAAACTATTTAGCTCTATATGTAGTGACGCGCGCCTAGGATAGACGATCAGATTAGTAAAAAAAAATCGATAGTCTGAAATACTCGAGCGCGTCAGATTAAGATATTGGGGGTTGATTTTAGTGTTATAAGAGTAAATTTAACTAATCTGACGATAAGTCCTTGACGCCGCCGAGTTATAGGGTCGCGAACTAGTAAAAAAAAAACGTTAATCCGGCATTCTCGAGCGCGATTTTTTTATTTTTTATTTTGAAGAAAATAATCTAAAACTTACTAAAAATACAAAATCTGCCGGTTTCCGCATGACCGGAAGTCTGGAGGAGCCATTTCGTCTTCCGAAAAACGCGTTGCAGTATATAAGTCGCGAACGATACATTTTACAAAAAAAAAAAGTATAAATACACAAAAAAGGTAATTTTATTTTACACAAAAAAGGTATCTTTACATTTTTGTCCAAAGTTAAAACTTTTTGACTTGAAGCATCATAAAAACTTAAACTCCCGGTTTTTTGAGTATATCTCGAAAACTGAGGGTGTTACAAAAAATTGATATGAAATAACGATGATTAAAAAAAAGAAACCCAAAAACCTTTTTCGGTCAGATTAAGAGAACCCACCAACATTTTTGTCAGATTAAGAAAATATGCTTTCAGGATACCGAGATAAACCTCCCCTATGAAAATCTGACGCGCTCGAGTATTTCAAAAAGACTTATTTTTTTTGCATTTTCAAAAATTCATCGTAACTTATCGTCACGCCAAAATCGTCAGTTTTTTTAAGGGGAGCTTCCTTGGGGCCTACTTAACACCCCTTCCGAAAATCTGACGCGCTCGAGTAAATTTTTTTTTGTGCATTTTTGACTAATTTATATGCCTAACCCCACCACGCAAACCGGCAGATTAGTATACCGTTGTTATCAGAGGCACTTGGGGCATACGTAGTATGAATATCTGACGCGCTCGAGAATGCCCAAGTAACTGTTTTTTTTTACATTTTTGAAAAACCGTACACGCCAAACCCACCGCTAAAATGGTTTTTACCATACAAACTTTTCTTTTCGAAATTATTTTATCTTTCGATTTTGATAAGTCTCGACGGCGCCGTCGAATTACGCCATTTAGCTACCTCGCCTCCCCAACTATATAGGTAAATTGTAATTACATTGCGTAGGCATGCTAACCTGCATTTATAAATAACATTTTTATTTCAAGTAATATTTGAGCGCAATTTAGTTCAATTATGCAGACTTTAGCAACATATGTCCACATTTTTAATACAACACCAATTAATAAAATGTCAATTTTAATCAATATTAAAAACGTACTTAAACGAGTTAACAAACCATTTCAATATAGAACTCGACTATTCGTAACTACAAGGTCACGATGTTTAAATTCGTAAAATTTTATTTGCTCGTTCAATAAAAATATTCCTCTGGCAGTTAAATAATAACAAAAGGCTTATAAAAGCGCGAACGCAGACGGACATTTAAAAATTCATGTATTTTCAAGTTCACCTTGGCTCGTATTGCAGATAAAGAGCCCGCTACAGCATTAACGACCTTTTCAGCGTAATCTCATACAGATATTTTCTATAAACCCGCCCGCGCAACTCATTTTACATTTAATTTATGAATGAATAGTATAAAAACATTGTCATATACATTTCATGTTTTTGTCGTGAACTTTACGTGTTTTAGCGCGTTATCTGCGCTTTAAACGTGCAAAATATTGTCACGATGTACTCGAATTGAATTTTTACGATTGGCTTTTATCGATATTACATTTGTATGGATAAACACGGGACGCGATGCGTAACCGATTCAAAAACAGCGGTCGCGTATCATCGACTTATCTATTCCTTAAACGACTGTTATTTATGCGAATAAAATACCAATTTTATTGCGAATGAGTGGATACAATATCAGTATTATATGAATTTAATAAGGTTGCTGATTTTGTTTTGATTTTAATATTGAGAATCGTGTTTGTCATGTAAGTTATGCACAGATTACGCTGTTATCTATCGTCTTTTTCCATCTTCGCCCAAAAGATTATAAATCTACATAATAAAATCCTATCAAAACTGTTCACTCTGTTTTACGTCTGCGTGAAAAAATAACAAATATACATTTTCTTCAATACAGGGTGTAATCGTTAAGTGTGCACAAGCGATTATTCCGTAACTATTGCAGATATCAAAAAACTTTAAACTGATATCGAAAGTACTTAACCTAATGAGTAAAATGGCCGTAATAAATTTTTAAAAATAAAACGAGAAATATCCAAAAATGTTACATTAAACGCTCCCATACATTTGATTTCCCATACATTTTGTATTCATAGCAGATTTTCGAAATGACGTCCTCATTGTGCAATACAATGAGGAGCTCTATTTAAAGTTTCTAAATGAACTTCCCTTCAAATTTGCGAAGTAATTAAAGCAGAAAACCAAAAAAAGAAAGAGAAAGCTAAAATCTTTCATATTAAATGTATATGGGATATTCATATCTCATACTAAATGTATGGGAGGGTTTAAAGATATTTTTATTGATATTTCTCGTTTTATTTTTAAAAATGTATTACGGCCATTTTACTCATTAGGTTAAGTACTTTCGATATCAGTTTAAAGTTTTTTGTTATCTGTAATAGTTACGGAAAAATCGCCTGTGCACACTTAACGATTACACCCTGTATATTTATTTGGACTAGTATCGTAGTTTCAATGTAATTATTATGTGAATGACACTTGGAACATACAAATTATTATTAAAAAAAACGTGTTCCCAAAAGTTATCAGGCCATTCTTCAGTAATGACGTATTTCTCTTGATACTATTGACTTGTTTATCAACCATTCGTAGCTTCTCATAATGTCAGAATTATTCAAATATACGTAGCTTTAAGCTTAAATGCGTTAATATCTTCACCTAGAACGTTCAAGTAGACTGTAGTCGTTTGTATTCCATATAACGCAATACATTTATAGTATCTAATTATGTTTGCTAGCTATACATTAAGTCTGGTTACATAAAAAAGGAAAATCAATTTTACTACAAGCGTCGCGTCGTCGGTGCAATCAAGGCGAGCTTTGCATGTCGGTCATACGAATGTTACAGGTATACAGAGAAATCGAGCATTATGTTATAGTATCGTAATATAAAGAAAAGGTTTATATTCAGAATTAAAAATATAGGATATAATATATTTCACTTGGAGTTTGGTTTAACAATAAAGAAATTGTTCATATCAAACTAGCTTTCTGTACGCGGATTTGGTAACATGCTGTTGAATTTGATTCCTACGGTTATTCCCCATACAAATATACTACCTATTTTACTCGTTCTAAGATTTGTTACTACTGAAACAAATAACGTATGTCGTTAGCCGAGATTGAATCGGCAAGCTTATTCATCATTAAAAGAACACAATTATTAAAGTGAAGTTAATTTTAAACGTTAACTTAAAATTGAAGCACATCAGATTTTCCGAAAGCTGAATATGGATGAATATTGAATATGTGTGTGTTCTCGGTCCATCATTCAATGAGTATGGCGGTTTTGCATTTGCATCAAAAATCATTAATACATTTTATTATTAAATTAGATTTTAGCCAAAACATCAGATTACCTCATCTACTGCGACTTTAAAGTTTGCATTAAATCGTGGCTACCGCTCGTAAGGCGCCGGGCAAAAGATTAACAATTTGTATGCAGATGCATATATACACCACGCGATTCTAACTTTACTGTTAGTGCAGTGCCTGGAGCATACAAAACCGTAAAAGCTCGGATTAGAGTTATAGTGAATGAATTAATACGATCGATGTGGGATATTGTTTCTTAAACTATAAATTGCAATGTTTACCCAAATTTTTTTTGTGCACTCCATTGTTTCGTTGTTTAAAAAAAAATGTTATGAAAAATTAATGTTTGACCATATATTTTCACTTTAAACAGTATTTCTTTTTTTTATTCGAGTAGACATATTATAGGAATATTTTTCAAAGATACCTGTGTATAAAAATAGCAGTAGGGATCTCAAACAGATAGAAAAACGTGGAGGGGAGAGCGGAGCCACAACTGCTATGTACCTACAATGGAATTTCTCGGCCGGTTTAATTATAAATTAAACGTACTCTATTGAGTAAATTTAAAAAAATAAGGTAATTAATTACGACTAATGAAAAGAAAAAAAATTATTAGTACCAAATCTGTTTATTTAAATATATTACAATTACCTACATTGTTGCCTACATCAAATACTTACCTAGTTGAAATGATAATATCATCGTGAAAGCGTTCTATTAGTCGTTTTTTAATAGTTTTTCTACCGGGATATGCTCTGTAGTGATGACGTTTTTCAACTTTTGCATGGTAAATTGGCAATCATCATTCTCTTCTATGTAGGTACTTGTATATTTGCTCCATTGCTGCATCTACTTAGATTAATTTTCTTTTCAACATTACTGAGGTGAATTGAATTTTTCAGCAAATTATAATAATCCGAATGATATTTTGCTGCAAGTGTCTCTAAGTCGGTTATACTCGATATAATCTCTATATAATAATCGGTTTTCTGGACGGCTATAAAATTCATGATGGATTCATTCAAAGTTGAAGTGTTGATGTATGAAATCTGACTACGCCGGCATTTTTTTGTATGGAGATACTACAAAGACCTCGTCTACTCGAGAGAATGCCGCAATTTGGACGAATTAACCCGGAAATTGAGAGTAGCAGAAGAAACCATTAAAATAATAAAAGGGTATTCAGACGTTTAAAAGACAACTTTTTCCGGTGATGTTGCACTTGCAGTGAGCAACAGGGGGGGTCATTTTGAAAATTTATTGTAATTAAACACCTTGTAATTGGTTTTATTTTGTTTGCATTAAAATTTTGCACTTACCACTTTTAGATTTCAATTTTTCGATTGAAGCCTTATGAATAATAAAATGAAATTTTCAGGGTAGCTACCTCATAGATAGAGTAAGTTTTTAAAAAGCAAAACGGATATTTTTTATGTGATTTTATTTTTTACGGGCCCTTGAAGTTATGAACATACTGGGTAATTTTATCTTTCTTGGCAATAAATTCTTTTTTTTTATTCCATTCGAAGATCTAACGATAGTAAATGTTACTATACTGAATTGGCCTTTCTTTCAGCTTAGCACACAAAAAAAATCAAGCATTTACCGCCATAATTCACGTCACCATAAATCAAAATCTCTACGTACTCGGCGATAGGTGAAAATTTGAAAAAAACGTCATAACTCCGAAAATACGAAAAATCGCATAATATACATGGGGGTGATTCGGATAGCCCTTTATGTCCTCTACCTCCCAGCTTCAGTATATCACTACTTCTTGGGACACCCTCTATGGTCAAACATGAATTTTTCACAATAATTTGTTTAAACAATGAAACAATGGAGTGCACAAAAAAAAAATGGGTAAACATTGCAATTTATAGCTTATTTAACAATATCCCACATCGATCATATTAATTCATTCACTATAACTCTAATCCGAGGTGAAAACCCCCAGGCGCTCCACTATGTCAACTACTAGCTGAATAGATTTGATTTTATTCACAAGTACAGACGTTTTACGCGTAAATGGTTGGGATTATAAAAATATCTACGCGTAAAGATGTTTTATTTATTTTTCATGCATAGATTTTTTCGATTGTACGATAAATGCGATTTAAGCCTATGTTATATATCTTAGATAAGCAGGCCAGTTGAATGAATGAATAAATGAAAGTTTTTATTGCAAGGAAAGCTTTCTTGCCGTCCAGTTAACAGTTAACTAAATCTGAATTTTTAACGAATTTTTCAATCGAATTTATTTTGAAAAAATAATGAGTTAAGAATATAAGATATAATTAAAATAAAATATCTATAGAGTAAGTGTCCCGAAGTAGGAAAAAAAATTATAAAATAGAGATAGTGTAGAAGTCGAATATAGTTAATAAGTCGAATATAGTCGCTACAAAGCGCGGTAGAGCAATGCAAACTTATAGTTTATTCTTATTGATGAGCTTTTAAATCAATGTCGATACTAGGTGGAAATTATTATTTTTTTTTATCTTTTAACTTAACAGATATTATTATGAGTTAAATCATACTCAGCAACGCTACTGTATATAATTTTAATAAATATGTTTAAAGTTACGTTACCACTTTCATAAATAAGTAGTTTTATTGAAATAACTACGTGTACAGTATGGAAAGGAGAGGATAATTTCTTCGAATAAATATGCTAATAAGACAAGCAATTACTAGTTATAATGAGTAGTTATCATTTAATACCTGTTTCAATTCTTGTTCGTAATATAAACTTATATAAGTACCTGATAATAAATCTTTATTTTCACTCATAAAGATTTATTTTCAGGTACTTACTAGTTTTATAAACAGTGTTAAATAGGTATATTGATTTGAGAAAGTTATGATAACATAATAAATACATTTCAAAATTTATCAATATAAATAACCATCGGGTGCGATTGACTTACTTTGAGCAATTTAAAAGTTAAGGTATACGGTATTCCGAATAAAAACCGACATTAATTAACAAAATCACAGTATACCGTATAACCCCCATGATGTTTTTTTTTTTTAATTATTAATTTAACATTTAACGCAAAGCATCCGCTTTTGTTTATTGTGGAATATTTAAATATATAAAAAAATCCAAAATTTTGATAATTTATAATACATATTTAAATAAAAACTCAGTCATTTATATGTAAATCACGAACAAAAATCACCGCGGATGTTGTTCGAAATAAATAGTAAACGTTATTCATACTGAGAAACGATTATTTCGAAGGCAATCGTACATGGGACAGGCCATTTTTGAAATCTTATTAGTCATGAATTCCTATGACTCGGTCACGAAACCGCCGCATGGTAATTTGTCGCAATTATATTTGTATTTCTGAGTATTTACGGAAACTGTGCCCAATTCATTATAAAGATAATTGTTGGAAAGCCTCCGAAGTATTCCACAGTCCACTAAAAGGTCTAGACTTCACCGGTTGGGCGCCGAAGCCTCTTAGCAGACGTTTTAATCGTTCATGAAAGCTATATGAGGGATTGCTTTATTACCATATAGTAAATGTGGATAATAATAATAATTAATACATTTGATGAGTACTTGATATATTATGTTTAAATGAAAGGATTATAGATATGAACGTTTAATATTTTTTCAAATATTAAACGTTCAACAATACAAGCAGTGCTTTAAGTTTGATAATTATTATGACTTACATTTTAATTATGTTTTTCAATAAATATGTAATTATTAATTAAAATATTCAGTGGAATAAAGACCCGCCTGCTCTCACATTTTTAGAAGTCGGTTAATAAATAAATGAAGTGCTTTTATTTCTGTTTGAAAAAATCCTACTTGATTATAAAAGCCATTACCGCTATCCTTTAAAGCTCTTTATAAAATAGTTATACGCTTATGAAATTGTTTCCTTGCGTCCTGCGGTATATAGTATAGTCTATAGACTATAGGTGCATCAGCTTATTATGACGGTTTTTGTCGCAAACGATGCATCAGCTATCTAAACTGCATCGCACCTTACGTAGCGCCTGCGCAGCCATTACGCTCACCACGCAAAAAATAACCATAATGCCAAAACAATAAACGCAGTAAAATGTTTGCTTTATAGCCCCTTTTTGTTGTAATATGAACGCAAAATGAAGCGATAACTTTAAGCACCATTAAACTTTACTTGTACGTAGATAGGTCGATGGTAAGAAATTCACTGTATTTTTTAAAGGAGTGAGTTTTTAGGTTTTTTGCTAACAAATAAGCCTTTATTGCTATGCTCGTGGCATTTTCCTTTCGAAATTTAACGAAAGGAATAATTTATTTTATTAAACTGTTGACAACTATACAGGAACTACACGCTTGTATGTATCCTTATAAATAAATTGGTAAATTGCTGAGCATTTCAAAACATCTCTAGCCGACTGATAAACAACGTACGATATGCTTCTATAGTTTAATAGCTGCTTATTTTCTTCGTGCATTTTATTATTAAATATAATAGTGTAATTTGTATGTATGGCAGTCTTGTATGCACATGCTGCATCTACGGCGAAATCGCTTCGAACGAGCTCCATCAGCGACCGTATTCGTAATTTGTATAGGAATGAACATCGTGTCGCGGTAATTTATCTTTACTGGCCGAGCCAAGATCTCAATCATATTACAATACACTCATATTGAGTTAATAACTGTGTACAGTCTGGTACGAGAGGGTTCTTAGATTTTTTGTTTGGTGGATATGCTCGTAGAAGCAATTCGTCTCGAAAATATTCAGTAAAAGCAGATGAGGTGGTGGATTTATAGATTTTTCTTATTGCAAAGGCCGATACCAGATTTCATAAAAAGTTCTGCTGCCTCTGTTGTACGCTTGCCTCGAATTTATAAATTCATATAATTTCTTGGTGGAAAATGGAAAAATTTCATACATAACAAAATTTTTATTCATTGAAGCTTTTTAATTGTCTAATCTTAGGTCTTAACGTCCAACGTCGGCATTCGTATAAATAAAATGTAGGTATAATTTAAAGAACTATCAAAATAAAGAGCACGGATGGTTCTCATTTATCCACCGTTCATGGTAATTTATTAAAAGTTGCAATTAAAAACATTTTTTATGACGTGTACCTACACGACGGTGCAGACCACTGCTTTAGGGCGCCGTTTTTGGAACTTTTTATTACCTTATTTTACGTATAAATTCAAGAAACTGGGTGTCGTGTTACAGAATATTATAAATAGGTACTCATTTTAAGATTAATACATGTGAAATCGTACGTATATAGTCATTAGTGGTATTCTGAATGATAAATGTTGCTTAGTTCTAAGTAGAGTCGGGTCAAAGATTTATTTTATCGATAAAAATGTTATTTGTATATTAATTTAAAAAATAAATATTAAACAAAATATTTTTTAAATATTTTTACAGGATACATTTATTAGTAGATAAGTAGCAAGTTGAGTTAGGAAGGCGTGAACGAGACACCTGGTTTAGATATTCTTATTAAATATTTCAAGCAAGTTCGCAATAAATTAGAATTAAGTCATATATACAAAATCCACAAATTTTCAAATGATAAGTTTGTGTGTATAATGTGTGGCACATTATACACACAAACTTATTATTCACATCAGCAAAATAAGCTATAAATTAGGATTAAATACTTGTAAAGTACTATACACGTGTTGACGACAGAGTGACTCGAGAGGCTAGGTGGCATTGGATGCGCCATACATGGTGTTGTTTTGATCTACTACATTGACCCCATGGATTACCATGCCGTGACGCGATTGGGACAGGAAATCTGGACTTCCGTCCGTCTAGAACGTTCGTAAAACCGACTAGACAATGAACTCCTAATAACAATACGGCTGTCCGTCTGTCGTTGTATGTAATTGATGCATACGTACCGCTTATGGTCTAGTGCTTTCTGCAGTTTTTACTCGAGACATGATATGGCGAACATTTATATAATGTGCTCGTCCCGTTTCGTGATTCATGCCTAGACACGTCTCACATTAGGTGCCATTTTAAGCACCCCGTATAATACAACTATGGTAACTTTTATATTGTGCGTTTATTGCCAAAGTCCAAAATTATGTATGCTAAAGTTCTTGAGATGACAACATTCACTCACAACAATGTATGTACTGAAATTGATTAATTAAATGTCAAGTAAGAATTTATTTCGTCACGTGGCGTAACGAACTTTAAATGTG
The DNA here is from genome assembly GCA_907164665.1 of Colias nastes. Classification (NCBI taxonomy): domain Eukaryota; kingdom Metazoa; phylum Arthropoda; class Insecta; order Lepidoptera; family Pieridae; genus Colias; species Colias nastes. The sequence goes on along the minus strand of CAJQZM010037740.1, from coordinate 12,485 downwards.
AAACTTTTTCAATTAAAATTCCGTAATAAGCGTATTTAATTAATATCTTTTGAGCTATTTTTGTAGCCTCTTTATGTTTTTATAACATAACGTTTTAATAATTCAATGGTATTTTCATAATAATTGATATCATAAAGTTCTGTATAATATTACTTATTAAGTTATTAATAAACTAGTTGAGAAAAAGTTTGAATAACAATGTCTAAGCATCTTTTTCATTTGTTATTGGTTATTACCCTAACAACCTTATTTGGAATACTAGAAACTTTCTAAAAAAAAAACTGTCTAGCCATTCCTCAGTTTACCAAAACAAATATATCATTTTATATTAATATCGATAGCATTGGAATATTTATACATTAAGTTGAACGCTCGTCTGCATGTTAAACCAAATTAATGTTGGGTAGCAAAAGCGACATGCTTTTAAAATAGGTTAACGATTTTTGATACTAAAGAATGACATTAGAGGTTCAGCTAAAAGCCATGACTAGTCACGGCCCAACGAGCGTTATCCTTACATGAATGGTTTTTGCTCAAAATGGATAATTATTATACTGTTACTTTCTCGAATTAGTGTTTGTAGAACAGGTTCAGTAGTCGTTAATTTTTCTGTTCGACTGTTGATGCGTGAAGGTCGATAATTTTATGCTAACGACGTATAAATTAAGTGAAATAATTATCCCATGAACTGTGTGGATCGAATTATAGGTAAGCTGCAGTTTATCCAGCTTGGATATGCGATATAAATTGTATACAATGGCTGTAGTGTCGGTTTTTACACGCCGTTTTGAACTTATAGTTTCGATGTAGGACTATGTATTTGCCAAGACCGTTAAACTATTTTTTGTGACCTTTTAGTAATGTACGTTTTTGTTGGTGATCTGTGAGTGAGTGGTATTTCGTAAATAATGTATTGTATTGTTGATATTCTGAAACCATTATAAAAAATCTCATAGCAGTACAAAAATACGTATAACAATGTTGATATTATAAAGTTTTTTATTAATAATATTTAATAATATTTTTTTAATAAAACAATACAGCTAAGTAAAGACATTGGAAAATTTTCCATATGCATCAATGATAGAGCAAAACGTGTGGTATATATATTTTTTATTAACACTTAACAGAGGATGAATCAGTCGATTTCTTGTTTGTACCGCATCATACCCACTGACATAAAGTTTAATACGTTACACATTTAAATAAAATACTTTCTTCCACAGATACCGCTCGTGAGCAACGAAGGCAAGGCTGGTCTCGGTACGGTACCAGTGCCCGAAGCACCCATAGGCAACCTCGGCTCTTCAACATTACGACTTGCAGCAAGAACCAAAATGTTGCAACCACCAGCTAAAGCGTTTCAGAACGAACCTGATGAAGATTCTGAATAATTATTATATAAATGTAAATAAATGTAAAATAGATTGCCGGTTTTGTTCAAAATTGATGTAGGTCTACAGGTTGTTTTTGTTAAATTTATTTTTAGTTGATAGAAACTGCTCGGGAAATTGATTACGTTGAATAAATTCCTACTCTTAAATGTTGGGAACAATTAAGAGTGCAATGCACTACTATCAAATTATAATTTTAAAAATTATCTTTTTTTTACATTGTTTTAAGAACAAATGTTTTTTGCAAGAAACTGAACTGTTGATTTTAAATGTAGAAATAGATAATTAATTAAGACTAATTTTCTTGCGATAAATTATAAATGTACATAATATTATATTTTAACTTATAAGATATGTATCTTTATCGGCTATTTAGTTAAAATAAAATTGTAGAACTATTTTTTGTTTTATTATTTCCTTTTTTATACATATTTCCGAAGTTTAAATACATACCTATTTAATTCGCTATTTGGCCAGAGACATAACATGTAAGTACCTATACACCATTATCGCAATATTAAAAAATCACGCAAATTTCCAAAAGATCAATCTTGTTAAAATTTTGTCCTTTGAATTCGATCCGATTTTAAAAACCGATTTTAAAAAACTCCCAAGTGCGCAACCCTGAAATTTTTATAACACAAATTAATTATGGTACACAGTACACACATAGGGGAAAGTCAACAATCTCGCATAACCTGTATCCGAACTATCATTTTCCATTTTGACACACAAGAAACTTTACTAAGAAATTCATTACAATCTTACTTTCCACGTGTTCTGCGAACGGAGGATGTGACGAGTCTATTGCGTATAAAATTCCTTTTAAATGAATACAGTAGGAATATGAATATTTTTGCATTGATTCTCCTGGAATTAGTGTATTGGAAAGAGCTTCGTAAAATATTCAAATTTAAGATAAAAAATTTAAACCTACGCATTGGCTTTGAACATCGAAAATATTAGAATAATTTTATCGGTAGTAAACTTTTTCTGAATATACAATGAAGGCAACTAAAGCACTCCATGCTTTTACAATACCAATAACCAAATACAATTTAAAAAGTGTAATTATACCTATCTACGATACTCACAAGTTGTCTTACAATCTGAGACTGTTATGTTTGAACCAATTTTTTAATATCTCAATTAAATTTTGTTTAATTACGGCGTAAAGTTCATACATTACCACCCATTTGTACTACCTATATCGAAGACTAAAATTTTGCAGGTAAAACTGTTGACCCCCCCAACGGTCCAGGCCTTGTCGCGGCGGAGGGGCTCAGTAGCTCAGAGTTATGGCCCTCTGAGTGAAGCGAAATTGGACCAGCGAGGGGCTGAACGGCTGGTTTAGAGTCGGGGAGATTCAACCGGCCCGACGGCCAGGGCTAGGTGTGGCCCAGCGGCCGCTGTGTGCGGCGTGGGATGGCGGCCAGAGGTCGTGGCTTGGCGGACCCCGTGTCCACTAGGCAAAGGTGGCGCTGAACGGCAGTTGGGGTTGGAAAGCCTCGACTGACCCGACGGCAGAGGTCCTGTTTTGTGGGCCAGAGAAGAGCCGGCTTTTATGCGGCGGTGGATGGCGGCCAGAGGTCGCGGCGCGGCGGGCTCGCTGGTTTAGCAAGCCACGCCGTGCAGCGGAGGGCGGGATCCCGACGCGTCATTGTGATGACGCGCGGAGACTCCTGCAGAGAGGTGTGGGGCGGCGGTCGCTGTAAAACGGCCGTCTGCCAACTCGTAATCCGGTCCGTGGGGCCGGACCGAGGGCCGCCACCTCTGGTGAGGTGGGGGCTGCGAGGTAATCTCTATAAAAGTGCGCCGGAGGGTCCCCCGACGTGTATTTCACACATCGGAGGACCTTCCGGCGTGCACCCTCCGGCCGGATGGTGATGGGGTCGGTGGTTCAGGGGAACGCGGATGATGGAGCGGGGAAAGATCCATTGTCTGCGCGTTGGTGGCGTAAGCCTTCGTTCCAGCAGCCGCCAGCGAGGGGGGTTCTAGTGGTGGGCCTGGAAACGGGCATCTGCTGGGCGGGACACGCGGTAGAGTCATAACCGTTCCCGCAGTTCCGTCCAAAGCAGCGCGATGGAACAGAGTGGGGTTTTAGTCGGTAGAAATCCGACATAACCACGGCTCCATCCCCGGGAGCCGGGGGTATCTAAGAAGATTTCCCCACTATAAAAAAAAAAAAAAAAAAAAAAATAAAAAAAAAAAAAAAAAAAAAAAAAAGGTAAAACTGTTGAATCCATATTTTCCTATTTAATTGTTTTTCGTTAGCATTGTAAATGTCAAACTTGAATAAGATCCGTTTATATTTACTATTAAATACTAAAATACTTACCTATTTATTATTATCGGCTACTTAAATAAAATTATACATAAATTGTTAACAGCTCTATATCTCTAACTTACATGCACATATCTACCTATATATTATTGTATCTCTACATGCTTTAAAACTGCACACAAGTATTCGAATATTTATATTGTTTACAGATAAACCCTGAAAGTACCTGATAGCCGTTTTGCGTGTACTATGCATCAGTGATAGTGGCCCGTGTACTGGGTGATTAGTCGAACATAAAGTACCTTGATTGCAACCGGACACGCATTCAATTCATGCAATGCATTTCCACTCAGACAGAAAATTATTGACATACATGTTTCATAGGATTTAGAGTAGGGTTCGAAATTAATCCGTAATTAGGCTTAACATAGTAGAGTAAAAACGTTACAATTTTAAATTGTAATATCGTTTTAATTACACATATCTTGCCTTATCAAATACTGTAACATAAAAATAATATGGGTAATATAGAATTATTAGATATATTTTCCAGTTAAATTGTGACAGATTTAACATACAAATATAGACAAATATGGCTTATGTACTTAACTCCTTTTATTATTTATTATTAACAAACACACTGCTTAGTTGTATATACCATAATTTTTTAGTCTGCCCAAGAAAATAGAAATACATTTATTGTCCCGTGTCGGTCTCCATTAGTTTGTGATCACCAATATATAATTCAGTTGAACGAGCAACGGCTTATCAAGCACTCGACTTAAAAAGTATAAAGGATTCCTAAATGGTAATAGAATAGCGTCGTATCACACAAAGTCGAAAGCACGTAAGTCTTTTTAACCATTAAAACATTTAAAAAATTTATCGCAAAAAGCTCGGCCTTAAATAAAGTTTTAATTCAACGTCGCGAGGATAAATTGAACAATTTATAATCCAATAAATGCTATCTCGAATGTTATCAATTTAATTGTACAGCAAAACAAACACGAAACAATGTATCGTAGAATTTCATTTCATTTAAAATTGAAACGTGCGTTTTCGAAATTTTTTTCAGTGGAGAAAGTTCAGGGTGACCTGCGGCAGGTGGCGCCGCGGTCATTAGTTATGCGTCGACTACTACGCTGTCTGAACCGTTTCCTGTGCACCCCGCGCCCCCTCGCCACCCCTTACACCTGTAATTAACTCGACCTCTGGTATTAAATTCACCCAGAGAGCTCTAATTGTATAGACTACTTGCTAGATGTTACAATTTAATGTTTAACGAGTTGCCCGGTTAAGTTTTAACAAACGTTAAATCTACTTCCATTTTTTATTTGTGAAAGCTGTTTCAAATTTTAGCTGTGTACCGTAAAATAATAAAAGATTAAAACATTCCTAAGCTTATTCAAAGAAAACATTACGTAAACAATGATAATACACACCATTAGATAAACACGAGCTAAAGTTCGTCAAAAACACAGACATTGCACTGAAACTAAATGCCAATAAAAACATCCGCATGCAAACATGTTTATCGTCTAGTTACGCGATGTCTATCGAGGCTCATTCATAAGTGTTTATTTCGCAGAAAAGTTTGTAGAGTATGAACTAAACATTTCAGTTCGAAAATAGCTTTCCCCGACTAAACAAAACTAAATTTAGATGATAAAAACATTAACCAGTCTATGACGTGGCCTTAGTTCGAACTATTGTGTATGTTTAGTATTACAGAATTTGTATAACCAACAAAAGTAAAACTGAAGCTATTTCGATGGTCCGAGTGTTTTAAAAAAATGTCATTTTGATCGCGCCATATTTTTTTTAGCTTTATCTGTAGCTAAGTTCTAAAGACTCGTTCCTGTCTATGGTACTCTGAATTCGCTGTTCGTTAAACGCAACAGATGCCTTCAGCCTTGAAGGGCGTATCGCCGACAACGTTACATATCCTTTGGGCTTACCTGATTTGTTAACATGTCTATCATTAATTCAACTGCAACATTGTAACGACTGCAGATGTACATGATGCGAAATTCTGCGCTGTAGAGTTAAATAATAGGGATTAAATGGTACAGTTAATACTCCAGTAAAGCCTCTTTCAGATGTATACTTTATTTGTTCAAGTTGCCTTTCAAAAATGTATACCTTTAAAATGTTCATAACCTACAGATATTTAGTTTTTCTTAAGTAGAATAGGTACTCTGAAGTCTGAATTGGTAAGTAGTTTAGAAAGAAAATTTCTATTCCTAAACATTTCTGAACACTACAATTCTAAGTACATGAATAAAATAATTTCAAGTGTGAGTTTTACTTATGATTAAAATGCTATAAAATGAGAAGGTTTTTACGTTACAATTTTAATTGTGTAAGCATTTAATACCTGCAAGTGTAAGTAAAGTGAAGTAAAAAGTAAAATTAATAACCAACAGATGCGCTAGGAATTAATGTTCATCATTTTACTCGTACACTATAATGGTTCTACTATATGCTAGACTTTCTATCAAGCTTTTACGAATATTTATCAAATATATTAACAATAGATAAGATAGATATAAGGTAGAGTCAAAAGTAGAGGTAGAGTCTCATATTAGGTAACTACCTATACAATTTATTTTTCTAATAATTTGTATCAAATTCGCAAGCCATAGGTTTGTGCAAGCATGTATCAAGCACGTCTGTCTGTCTGGACGGACCACAACAGGTGCACGTCAAGGTCGCAGTTAGCAGACGCCGTAACCGCCTCGCGGTGACCTTCGAATTGATACCCTGCACTTTTTCAACCGCTATTGCACGCCGGTGAAAGTTTATAATGGGAACTTTACTTGATATTTTTATACTTTTTTGCGAGGAAAGCCGATGCCTGACGCGCCGACCTTCGAATTTGATACATCCGCGAAAATTTTAAAGAATTTTGCACGAAATTAAGCAGAAATTCGTTTTTTGTCCCGTCGTATTAGATTACGTTACGTAAGCGAAGATATTTATATTTTTCTGTTTTAAACGCATCATGAATGAGTGTACCTTGTAGAAATATGATAAAATTTTTATTTAAAATACGCATCTTCTCAGGAAAATATTACAATATGATTTATTCAATTCTGCCAATCAATTAAATGTTTTGATCATTATTATTATAAACTAGCTTTCCGCCTGCGGCTTCGCCCGCGTTTTCAAAGAAAAACCCGCATAGTTCCCGTTCCCGTGGGATTTCCTGGATAAAACCTAGCCTATGTTGCTCAGTGAAGCTTTCTAATTGTGAAAGAATTTTTGAAATCGGTCCAGTAGTTTATGCGTGAAAACCATACATACTTACATAATTACAAACCTTTCCTCTTTATAATATTAGTATATTATTACCACGAAGCGCGTCGAACGCGGCAACTGATACACAAAAATAATCCTTATGGCATGATTCTGTATTCACGCGCGATGACTTATAGCGTATTTCATGTATAACTTTGGTGTTTCTACACCGATTTACATGATTCTTTTTTTATTGAATAGGTAATAAATTTAAGAACATTTGTGTCGTACATGATTTCTATCTAGCTTTTACCATTAAGGCTGCACACGCGACGGAAGCTTAAAAAATGGAGTAACTTCTGCCGTTTTCCCAATATTTCCCTTCACTGCTCTGCTCATATTGATCGTAGCGTAATAAAAAGTATACTATAACCTGCCCAGGAGTATGAAAAATAATTGTGCCAAATTTCGTTAAAATTCGTCGTGTAGTTTTTGTTTCTATAACGAATATACAGACAGACAGACAGACAGACAAAAATTTTACTGATTGCATTTTTGGCATCAGTAGCGATCCCTTATCACCCCTTCATAGTTTTTTTTAAATATATTTCATGTACAGAATTGGCCTCTCTACAGATTTATTATAAGTAATAGATTTGATTCAACTATGAAAATAATTCATAGAGAAAAAAACTAAAAATAGATCTTGTTTTTATTAAGCCCATTAACAATCAGCTTGTTTATTCATATTTATGTGGCTTTATCTCCAGAGTCAAGACTGGCATAAAAAAGCAAAAATAGTAACAATATGTTAATTTTTAGATACTAATGTAAAACATGCTAAGTGCGTGTTTCGGTTATGCGTGAAGCCAGTGAAGTTAAATAACGAACTGACGTAGGTATTTTTATTATTTTATTTTGATGTGAAAAAATAGTTCTAGACGTCATGTTTTAAATATTTAATTAACTTGTGTGTTGATGTGTGCTGTATATTCTAGGGTTTAAGTTGTTTATGGAATTGAAATAGTGTTTCTTTTGTTTTTTGAAGTGAAAACTTCTTTAGCGGCGTTGGGTATAAAATCTTAAACTCGCGTCAGGACACGTGGCCTGATCGAAAAAGCGTAAGACGGATTTTTTTTTTTTTTTTTTTAGCCCTTATATTCCATGCGTAAGAGTTAAGACGGATACCATTCCAAAATATCAAACATGCTGAACGTTAATAATCAAGTTTTCACTTCTGCCGGCACTCCCGGAGTGCAACCCGTCTTTTTTTTTTTGTATCGATAGTTATGGAACTTGGAAGAGTGATGTATCACAATCCATTTATGCTATACATAGCTTTGTATTATATAAAATATTGGTTCATTAGCTGAAGTGTTTTATATAAATGGTATAGCTACTAGAACAAAGATTAAATTCTTAATTATCTAGGTATATTTTTTATAATTGAGTCATAATTTAAAAAAAAACTTATTTAATTATTGAAGCACAAGAAAAGCAGTCCGGTATGTTCGGTTTATTATTTTTTATTAAAAATGTTAATTTAAGTTTAAGTTAATTCAATTTTAAAAGTTTGAGTTTAAAATATATTTTTATTCTGTTAATTTCACCAGTTTTAGCTAGCTTAGATATCACATATCCTTAATGTGTATAGAACCTTAAAAATTACACCATCCGGCCATTAAAGCGTACCCAATACATTAGGTACATGACAGATCCATTAGATAAATCAATTTACTATTGTCTTCGTCGGAGGTGCGCATTTACGCAATCAAACATTCGCCGGCCTACGTACAAAGCTATCTATCCTTGCCCTGGATGTCAGAAAATTCTCACGCACTTGTAGATACGGCATTGCATTTTCGTCCTTGGGCAGAGACGTCTCGAGCACGGCCGTTGACCGATTCGGTCGTGTGCTATGATTACGAATCAGTACACTATGTAAGTGGCCAAATTGAAAAGTCGTAAATCATTCAATTTCGTTGTCTAACATAACAATTACCGTGTGTCGCGATGACGCATTTTGATGGGCCAGTGGTTTAATGTTAGGACGTTGCTTTATACTTATGATTTTTTTTTTAAATAAACTTTATATAAAATCATCTAGACTTTTATTTCCTGCAATTTTTATGAATTACTGTCTTACTTTTATAGTCTCAGAAGTCAGCAGATGTTCAAAAGTTTAGGTATAATTCATTTATTAAATATCGGTTTATTCCTTCTAAAAATATAACAAATGATTCGCATATTATGCACTAAGAATTATAATTGGCCTCTTATACCTTACTTAACAAGTACCTATACAAGTTAAAACGGTTGTTTTATTCTGCACACAACAATGTAACGATGCTGGAGCACGCGGCGTGCCGCAGTTGCGTGATCGTCAATCAAACTGTCACATCCCGCACGTTTCATGGATCCACGGTCCACGTATGATGCTATGCGGCCAGACATGCACTTAGCATGTTCGTCCGGCCGAAACGTGATCTCGCAAATCGCAGTGGACCGTCTAGCGTCTAGACACCGGAGGCCGTCTGTCTGGCCTAGCCATACTCCGATGGCCCATACAAAGCCACCAATTATCAAGCCAGTAGCACACGAGAACAATTGCGCGATGAATGCGGCGCGTCTGCACGCAGCGCATCCCACGTCGCCGTAAACGTGCGCTATAACTAATTCCTCTCGAGAATAATTATAGCAAAAAAGCTCTTTTCACGACATCAATGACCCTAACGAGGAAATTTACAATTCTAATTGCGGAATAAATTCTATATACGGAATAAGTAAATAAAGCGATCACTCGCTCGCCGGTATACGGTAGCACTTTTTTATCTAATAAAAATTCCACAATTGGTTTCTAAACGGCTACCGCGCTACGCTCCGCTATTTAATATTGTTGAAATTAGACGTTCGCCGTGTAAACAAACGGGCAGACGTGGTGTAATCAATCGAGATGTTCAGAAAAACATGCAGACGGAGAGGCGGCATAAAAACTAGTACAGACGCGGATGTTGCTTCTATATGAAAAAAAGTAGTCGCAACCTCTCCCGTGGCCTGCCTATGAACGGTCCTGCGTCGATGCATCACTAGGCAATTCAATGAGATATCTATCGCGCTATTTGTAGCGACCGAAGGAAATGACTGGTGATATAAACAAGTGTAAAAATAAAGCACGATCTTGTATGAATTATTTATTTATACCTTAACAATGTTACTTCTGAGATATCGTCAACCTTACGTTTTTAAGTGCATATTCCTTGAGATTTTATTTATTTACTGTATCATATTTAAGCTAATTCATAAAAACTGGCTAACATGTAAAGTTTTAACAGTTTGATTTAAAAAAAAACTAGATTTTATTATGAAAAGTCGAATGTGACCACAGCTTTCAATATTCGACCCATTCTTTATTCACCGTTTTGAGGAATTTTCACAAAAACAGCGTGGAATTGCACCTCGACATTTATGATGTGTTCGATTCCGCGCTACTCTAAACGATTTAACAAAGCATGTTGATTTGCGTGAAATTTTTAACAATTTTAAAAAAGATTACTGAAATGTGCGATTCAAAATAAAAGGAAAATTTAATTTATTACAATATACATTACTTTGTCAAATAGAACGCTAGTTGCTCAGCAAATTAGAAAAGTAAAAAATATAATGCGACATAAAGTAGGTAAGTATTGTATGACCGGGCTAGTTGAAATAATGAATACATTGTATTTGAGTTGTTTGAAAGCCTCATTAAGTGTAATGTAATATTTCCAGTAAGCTATCGTCTTATTATAAGTACTAAAATTACGCTAGGACTCTAGGGTAGACGATGGGTAGGTGCTCTGAATTTTTGTTTATGAATCTCTATTACAATAATATTATCAAAATCGTTGATAATTTGTTGTATAAAGTTAATTATCTCTCCAAAGGCTATTATAATATATGAGTATGAGTTTACTAAGGAGTTTACAGAGTATGCATATTCCTCAAAAAACACATTACAATTTAAAGAGTTAATAATATACCTAGTAGTACCTAAGCTGTAGGCAATGTCTTTCATTGTCCTTACAAATTAAAAATATCAACAATAACACGTGTATCATACTTAGCTATTTTAAGCAATTCAATTATATTCTTATTATCTAGTGTTTGTTTTGAGACAGGACGTGACTAATAGCTAATAGTTTACATAGATTACATCTCATTACATGTACCAGTTTTTGCGGCAGACTCAGGTGTAGTGTGCACATATAATTATTTATTTTTTGTCACATACAGTGAATTAGTTTTCAATACTACCCAGAATTATGGGTAGGTATAACTACATATTATAAGTATCTTAAAGGTAAATACTTATCTCAAGCGTAAAGTAACTATATTTATTAAAAATAGTAATATATAAGATTTTTCACATACGTTTTTAAAAACAAAGATGTGAAGAAACAAAATGTGTATTATGATAATAATTCATAGTCTATTTATATTTTTTAGGCATTGGGTAACCCAGTTCAATCTTTCTTAATTCCATTTATCTATTCAATTACTTATTCATTTATACTTTCTTTACTCTCGATTTACCATTTCTAAGATATCCTGTTTGCATAAAATGATCTATAATTAAAACAAATCCGACCATTTCACTCGTTTTCAAATAAAAGTATACGAATAAAAGTAGTTGATAGAGATATAAACTTAACAACTAGCCTGGCATTATGCACATAAACCAAAAAGAAATATAAAACAACGGATTCCCATAGTCTAGACTTATTTCTTTAATTATACGACTCGTATTAGTAAATGCCTCATGTAAACTAGCTTGTAATGTTTAATTACATGTAGTTATGTCAAGAACGGATGTACAGCCATTTGAAAGTATTTGCAAGAAAGAAAGTTTTACCACAAACATAAATAATTCATTGGCCTTGGTGTGTAATGTTAAGGTTATTATATGTACATATATAGTTAAGAATCATTTTTTATTGTTGCTAACAATTAAAGGAAGATACAAAAATACTTTAATATGAAAAATAAATGAAACAAATAAATACATTGTTTTTAGGATTGTGACGATAAAATTATGTCTTATGCATTATATTTTTCATTAAAATATTAAATACTATTCTATACTCTATTCATTATAATCTTTAAAAGATTTGCCTTTATTATGGATTGTTAACAACTGGGCAGTAAATCTGGCTTTAGATCTAACAGCCTGTTTATTTCGTAAGAGGCAGCAGCAACTAATTACAATCAAACAGACATAGTCAAATACACCTATTTGGACGATTTTTTTTTAAATTATAATTTAATAACCTCTACAGTAATAATTATGCAACATCATTTTTTGTTTTTATGGTATTTTTTATTGTAATACGAAATAAATGCCAAATGGATGACATCAATGAAGTTCTCTAAAAATAATGTTACAAAATATGAGTGATGACAGCTCTTCACAATACTAAAATCTTATTGCCAATCGTAAAATGCATTTTACGGGGAATAATTAAACATATTTTTTCATTAAACAATGAATAACACTTGAGTGCTAGAATTACCGGGAGATCTATAAAACG
>CAJQZM010037734.1:0-11253 GCA_907164665.1 Colias nastes | reverse complement strand
TATTCAAGAAACAATATGAGTAGAATGCAATGTGATGTTCGGGTAATTTCGCATTTTCATTTCTAGCTTTCATCATTTTAAGTTGCTTTTATGTGTAAAATTGGTGTTGACTATATTATAAACTAGCTTACCGCCCGCGGCTTCGCCCGCTTTTCTAAAACCTAATAAATTATATATGTACTCAAACCTTCCTCTTGAATCACTATCTATAAAAAAAAACCGCATCAAAATCCGTTGCGTAGTTTTAAAATTTAAGCATACAACCCTTTGTATGCTTTAATTTTATATGTCCCTACATAGGGACAGAGAAAGCGACTTTGTTTTATAGGTACTATGTAGTGATAGTGATTTAAAATCTATCTTTATATAAATAGCCGCCATTCCATAATTTTCATCCATATAAGACAGACATGGAGGATAAAGCGAACAATAACACCACGAACCACATTCATACGCAAATTAAATTACGAAACGGTTTTGCGCCGTTTTCCTTCTTGATGGTTATTTGTGGGGAGAGTATGTTACTGGCCATTGGCATTCTATATTTGGTCAGTATCAATATTGCCCAGTTACTTTATTTTAAGTATTCTAGGGAAAATTGTATTATAGGCATTAACATCTAGCATTAATAATTATAGCTAGATCTTTTCTTGGCATCTTCTAGTGAAATTTTTATGAAGCCTCCAATTAATCACGTCAAAATTATTTGACCGATAACTATATAATCGTCACTAATATCCCAAATTACTTAATAGGGTAGTTAGTACTAGGCAGGACCTGTGGTAGGATCATACTAGGACCGTAGATATTTACACGCGGTAGAGTCGTAACCACAGATGTCGTAACCGTTCCCGCAGTTCCGTCCAAAGCAGCGCGATGGAACAGAGTGGGGTTTTAGTTGGTAAAAATCCGACATAACCACAGCTCCATCCCCGGGAGCCGGGGGTATCTAAGAAGATTTCCCCACTTAAAAAAAAAGGACCGTAGATATTTGTATCATATATTATTAGGTACCGTTGTTTATTTCAATTTCAAGTGATGAAAGAAAACTATAATTCATTTATTTTACTGTCGCAACACTTTTCATATACTTCATAAATAGATCAATAAATTATGATGTGTGATGGTTTTAGTTTAACTGCAGCATATGCAATAACAATGCGTTTGACGAGTGACTGGCTTTTATTGCTTCTTCAGGCACATTGAAATTGTGATACCACATTTTAATTAAATCCACCAAACGACCTTTTGTGACTTGCATTTTTAACAGTTTACAAACGATCATATTTTGTTGATTAATGATTTTGAAAATACAATTAAGCCTGGAATAACTTAAAGACATCTTACGAGACATCTTATAAGTAGATGGTAACGTTGCGATTGTGGTTCCACCAAATACTGTACTGTACGGTAAAGGTAGGTACCTATTGAAAGTGCAGCATCCAAAATAAATAATTCTAATCTTGGCCCGTTTGGACGTAAATAATTTTTTTATAAATCCATAGCACAAAATACATAAGTAGTAGTAGTAGGTCTGATTTAATGAAATTTAGATTATTTATTTATCAATAATAATAATTAATTAATTAGCTGTAACCTTACTAGTCACATTTTATTTTAATGAAACAAAAATATAAATAGAGCGTTAGAAAATTCATCTAACAGCTGATATAAATAACCATAACTGTAACAAATAATTGTTTGATAGTATAATATAGTTTCATATTGCATGGTTATTGCAATAAAACATTATCAGTAGGTACACGACGTTACGATAAATCTTTGCAAAATGTTTGCATGTTTACGCATATCTTAGGTATACGTATGATCCGTGTTTCATTTTTATGGTCTATTATTGGAATGACTAGGTAGGTTACAGTTTGTATTGTGAATGAAAATCAATGAAATTTAAGTTGTTTGTTTTTTATGGACTATTTTTCCGTAAAAAGCATAACATGTAAAATGTTTCTTTTACCTAATAACTAGGTAGGTAATTGAAATAGGTAGATACCTACTATTAATTAGGGTGTAGGTATACAGTGTGGAAACTTTCGTTGGGCCCTGTAGGGAAAGTACTTGAAATAATTAAATACCTACTGAAGATAACAAGTTTTGCTGAAAGGAAACTTCTGTTGTTCTTTAGTTTTAAAAATAATTGCATTCAAAGATTTTCGAAAATACATTTGCTTCGACCGAGAATCGAACTAACGGCCCGTCCCCCAGGGGTCATCGAAAATTTCTACACCTAATAAAAATACCTACCAGGAAATAAATATTCAAATACAGCATTTTATTTTACAGATTAATGTGACGTCCAAAAAAATAGAGTTCAAAGGGGATAACGAATCTTTATCTCGTATATAATAATTTTACATTTATCAATAGGTACTATTAATTAAAGTAATAATAATACAATTATAATATTCAAAACAAAACATGATGCTAATATTACGAATAGGTACTAAAGTGAAACAGTACATTTGGGACTTAGGGAAAACCCGGTGAATCACCTACTAGATAAATTACCTACCTTATAAATTCATAGGCTAGTTAAAAATATTACATTCTAGACTAATTAGAGGGCTCAGGTATACTATCTACAGTTACGTTAGTAGCAAAATTTAAGAACTCCCAAATGAGCAAGTGGCTCGCCCAAACATAGTATAAAATTTATTACCTACTTATATTATTATGTATAAGTACTTACCTACTGGCTTCGCAACGCGGTTTCACTTGGAGATGAACCCGCGTCCAAAGTAAAAAAAAAAGTATTTACATAGCTCATATGTTATTCTCATGTAGGTATGGCCTATATTACTATAAAGTTTCATCCAAATCCGTCCAGTAGTTTATTCGAGAAAGTGTACAAAACATATTATACATAATCAATAATATAATATACCTACTTAATAAATAAAAGTTCATTTATCTATCCTCACTGTCCTCACAAACCTAAGGAATTATTTTAAATGAGGATATCATGATGTTCACCTATCATATTTTACACAGCATATTTTACATCTTATTAACGCATTGTTATATAAAATTAAATACTAAAAAACTTAAATTACTAGAAAGTATCCCATGTGTTTGTAATGGATCTAGACAGTATCTACATTAAACAGATAAAAACCGCTTCACCGCAGGGGAATCACCAATTAAGAAAAAAAGATAAGTATTAATTTTCGCGCCTATAGAGATATGATATCAATACTACTTAATTTTGATAATGCTCTCGAAATGTTTACAAACATTGCAGTCAATGTATTTTTAGTCAATGTAGTTTAGTTGCTATATGATAACGAGAATTCCCCTTTTACACTGACAACAATAGCTTACAATTGCGAGTCAAGTATATAAGCTTGATGCATCGGGCATCTCATTACAATTGATTGAGCGCTCTTGCCAATAACTTCACATAACAACTAATAACGACAATGAAACTGTTCGTGGTTCTGGTTCTGGCTGCAGCAGCGGTGTTGGAGACGCAGGCTGTCACTTTCACAAGATGTCAGCTGGTGCACCAACTGAGGAGTCACGGCTTCCCGGAAAACAAGATGAGAGACTGTGAGTGTGAACTTAATTAGTGACTTGTTATTTCCATTGTAATGTGTAAATTGTATATGAAATATGAACGTAAATAATAAATAAAATAAATTAAAAAGCAGACCAATAGAAAATATACCTACAAAGTATAAGACAGTATCAATGAAAATGTAATGTCTTTTGCTGTGAATGGTTTTTTTTTCATGGAGAGACTTGTCTTGTTATTCTTATGTCTTACATATTATTTTTCCAGGGGTGTGCTTGGTTGAGAACGAGAGCGCTCGCACCACTAGCAAGGTGGGCTCGGTGAACAAGAACGGCTCCCGCGACTACGGGCTGTTCCAGATCAATGACAAGTACTGGTGCAGCAACACGAGCAGCCCCGGCAAGGACTGCAACGTTACCTGTAACCGTAAGTAGCTCTTTTATAATGTGCACAACCAGCAAGTTGGGTTCTGGGAACAAAAACGGCTCTTTCGACTAGGGACTGTTGCATATTTACAATCTAAAATCTGGGGAAATCTATTATAATATTGTAAAGCTGAATAGTTTGTTTGTTTGAACCTGCTTATCTCAGGAACTACTGGTCTAATTCGAAAAGAAAGGCTATATATCATCACGCATCATCATATTGGTCTTAACCAATAGGAGCGGAGCAATGCTGGTAAAACCGCGGGGCACAGCTAGTATTCCTTTAATGCTTCATGATCCAAGACTCACTTGATTGCTTATTCCAGAACTGCTAACTGACGATATCTCGAAAGCGGCAACTTGCGCCAAGAAGATCTTCAAGCGGCACGGCTTCAACGCGTGGTACGGCTGGAAGAACCACTGCCAGGGATCTCTGCCCGACATCAGCTCTTGTTAAACTCTCTATTACAACTTACAGTATTATACATACCAAAAAGTATCTAGTAATAGGAAACGGTATAATGCTGTTGTAACAATAATTAAAGTTAAGCATAGTACAACATTTTGGCATACGTAATTAATTAAGAAAACCTAATCTTTTAAAGTTGTCATATTTCTATTGGACCGAATAACATAGTTATTATAATAAATTAATTATTACGTATGTAATTAAAACAATAAAAAATATCTGGAAAAAGTATCTCTTGTTTTATTTTCTTTAACATGTTTTATATTTGACGAATTAAAGATGGTAGAGTCATTTACAAAACTTGCTGAATTGGAGTGACTTGCTACAGATGTCCTCTCGTCGCATATGTTACATGGAAACAATAATTAGAGACTCCAGGATAATTTTAAAAGGTTATTCGTATACTTTTTATTTCAATTTATTTTAAATAATAATAAATGATTTAATAGACTTTTAAAGAGTATTGCAGAAATTTTATTTTTGGTACAAATGTACCTACGTATGAGCGTATTTCCAAACTATACATAGCCAGAACGCAACCATAGGAAACTGCTCGTGTATACTTTGTAATGCTGTTTTTAAGTTTGTTATTACAATATATACACGAATTTTGCGTACTGATCGTGTGACGTGTATACTTTGTAACGCGGATGCTTGCTTCTTCGTTCCAAACTATACACGATCAGTACGCAAAATATAAGTAAATATACCTACTACACCACTTACGTTTGAGCGAAATAATAAATATATAGGCAATCAAAGACTTGTACAGCTATATCTATCTACTTTTATTCTTCTTGATTGATTCAGTAAAATATGGAATAAAAATATTATTAGGTAAGCTTAGAAAAATAAATAGGTAACAGATATAAGGGTTACCTATGGGTTAGGTTAGGTTCGTGTTTTTTTTAACTACACAAAAATAGGAGCCCCGCTTCGCGGGGCTCCGTCGCCTCGCAACCGTCTTCTTCTGGACTTATTAGATTCTTATATTTTAGCACTATTGTCAATTGTAAGTTGTACAGTATAGTCGGGAACGAAGACACAAGCATCATCGATTCAAAAAAAATATACGATCAGTACGCAACATTACATACACAATACACATGCATTTTAATAATAGATTTCAAAACAGCAATACAATAATATAAACGCAAGCAATGGAAAGACGCCGCGCTTACTCCGAAACATACACGATTAGTCCGCATGCGTACTGGCGCTGTATGTTTTGGAGCGCTATTCTTACTTACTTCACTACAAAGTATACGCGAGTATTTGCGTACTGCTGTTGTATAGATTGGAAGAACTTTGTAAAAAAGTTATTTCCAAACTATACGTGATTAGTTTCACACCGTTGCGTACTGGCCTTGTATAGTTTGGAAAGACGCTACGTATGACGAGTAGCAGTCTAGTTATAAATAAAAATATTATAATATGTAGTCCAAATTGTAATTAAAAGAAGGTACCACTTTTTATAGCTGTTGATAAATGCAAATATGTATGTACTTTAAAATAGGCTTAACGAAAAACGTATCTATAATAAAGTTAGTTATCGAACCGAATAGAATATAAATTTCATTTGATCTTTTAGTTTCCGTAAAAATTACATAAATAAAATCTTATCGTATCTTCCGTTCAAAACTGAATATGCAAATTTGAAAGTTCATTGAACATAGGTACATTTTAATCTTATCTCAATAATGGGTTCGGGAACATGTTTTGCTCCTTAAAGATGCGGTTTGCGTAACATTATGAAAGTCGGATAATTCCTTATCTTTAACCGATGGCGACAAAACGGGTAAGGAATTGAATTAGTTATGTAGTGTGATTAAATTTTATGAGTGTTGTTTTTTGTTATTATTGCCTTTTTTGGTTCTTTATTATATTACCTACTGACAATACAATTATAAGGTACTCTTTAAATGTGTCTATGTTTTATGATCCACCAGTGAATGGACTGTTTAGAAAAATTTTGTAGCAACACAAATGGATTTATTGATTTAATGATATTTTTATGAATTAAAATACAATTTAAATATGTTTCCTCTTAAAAATATACAGACAGACAAAAATCATAAAAAAAATCTTCTTTTAGTACATGTAGGTACCATGTACATATCCATATTAGGGATGTAACGGAGGTAGTTTTATCGGAACCGAAATCGGAATCGGAGTTTTCAAATTTGGTTTATCGGAATCGGAATCGAAATCGGAATCGAAATCGGAGGCAGGGTCAGTTTGTTTAAGGACAAATAAAACATGATTTGAATCGGTGATTTCAGAAAGGGCATTAGTCCATTTTTTGAGGAATCTATGATTTGTTCTATGAAATGTTCCTCAAAGGTGTTTGTTTCAATTCATGTAGAAAGGGCATACATTCACACAAAAAATACTTTTTAATCTGTAATCAAAATATGATGTTTATGCAGAAAGGGCCTAATACTACAGTCTATGCCCTTTCTGCAACAACTAACTAACTTCATTGAAGTAGTTCCAAATACAACTGGACTTAGGTTTCATTATCCCACACAAAAACAGATTACTTTCATTGATAATAAGCCGCAAAAATCAAAACAATTATCTATAACCTATAAACGTGTCTTGGGCGTAACAAATAATAACAACTAACAAGTGAAAAAATAATTGATGATAGAGTGCACGTAGTGGGGGTCGGGGGATTCCCCGCGCGACATGTATGAACCTGTTCGGCACAGGCCGTCGCGCGCCGCCCGCTTTGTTTCGTTCGACCTCCGATTAACATCCGATACAAAAGTATCGGAACCGAAGTCAGAACCGAAAGTGTAATAATAATCGGAAGTTCCGACTTAACGGAACCGGAATCGAAGCTCCGTTACATCTCTGATCCATATGCATTTCAATACAGCTAACTATTCAATAAATATATTTATATATTTATTTATAAAGTTGGCCAATATTGGTTGATTTGTTGATGATTATTTTTGTTGATTGACGTTCCAAGATAGTTGTAGGCGTAAAGCTATTGTTGAAACTTTGAAATTACTTTAAAAAAAAATTGGCGTAAATTGTTACAACCTTTTTTCTTAGCAATTTTTAAACAATTTGTTTAAACAAATAAAATCAGTTTTTCTCTTTCCCTACACGTTTAACTTTCCTTAAACGTAAGCCATATCCACTATGTTGTTTATTTTACCAGTATGTATCCCTTTTCGCAATATTAAGCTTTATTTTCCTCAGTTTAATTATTTGCCTCCTCACAACATGAATCGACGAAATTTACCTCGTAAGGAACGTCACACGACGCCTTATTTTTCACTTAATCTGGGCTATATAAGACAGTCTGGCTCAGAAATATGTTATACATTTTCTGGCTCTTATATTCACTACATGTTTTTTGCACTGATTTTAAAATGAAATTAGCCGGTTTGTTTTTGATATTAGTTGTGATCGGGAGTCTTGGAACCGAGGCGTATACATTCTCAAGATGTGAATTAGTTAGAAATTTAAGGTATCACGGTTTACCAGAAAACAAATTGAGAGATTGTAAGTAATTTAAATCATATTTAATTATTCCTTTTATACTAATCTTTAATATTCTTCCATGTATTTTATTTGATAAAATAACAAATAGTATCTAAATATTTACCAATTAAGATCGTGATACAAAAATAATATTCATGAAAAAGCTTGTAAGGTAAAAAAGTTCACAAAGTCAAAAAAATACAGGAAAAGCTCATATGAAAGCTGCGTAACCTAGGGCATAGACGTAAACCCAAATTTCCATAAAAAGTATGATTTTTAATTCTACTAATTTAATACTTAATATTTCCATTCTCTATTTCAGGGGTATGTTTAGTAGAAAAAGAGAGTAGCCGCAGAACGGACGCAATCGGGATGCAAAATTCGGACGGTTCGTGGGATCACGGCTTGTTTCAAATCAATGATAGATACTGGTGCAACCGAGCTGGCTGGCCGGGGAAGGAGTGCAATGTTTCTTGTGACCGTAAGTACATTGATATATTTAAACTCAAAGGATTATTTGTTTATTGAACTAAGCTTCTTTGAGAAGCTTTTGATTCGACATGGTACCTATATCGATTCATATTGACCATTTAACACATTTTTTGTTGATTAGACTTTTTTAATAAGCGCTTTTGAAACGTCGTAAATTCGTAATACATACAGTACTCCAAAATTAATAATGCGCATGCAAATCTTCGCTAATTGTCGTATTTCCGAAAACACTCAAATCATTGAATCGTAAGAGGCCTAAACAATGCACTTGCATTTTACACCTTGTTCAAAAGAAATAGAATTCAATTCACGGTCATACACAATCAAAAACAAATCGGGCGGTAGGTGACGGTAGCCTGTCAGTCAAAAAAAACTCACAAATCCGTCAGTCGTCTTTAAATATTGGCGGTAACTGCACGTGTTCTCTCTGTGTGGAATTATATAGAGCTGCTATTACATACCCTTCTTCGTTTTGTTTTTAAAGGTGAATTGGATTAATCGATGAAATGATTATTTATACACAAGTGATAGCACTAGCAGTAGGGAAAGTGAAAATGATAGAGAAGAGCATAATGAAAGATCCGATGTATCTAAAATGTCAGAAATAAAGATGATTGATTTTGATTGTTTATATTTTTATTTTTTTGTAATTGTCATAATATTGAAGAATGATCAGTACTGTAAATACTTTTGAACTGAGAGTTTAATGATTAGATTTATATGGTTTAAATTTAAACCTGTGTTTGAAAACCATATTTTATACAAAATAAATTTTGTGTTATTTTAACCTTCTTTTCTTCCATCATTACACCAGCTTCAGTAAGACACTTTAAAAGTACTATAAAATTTTCCAAGTAAATCAATCCAACAAAGATATATTCGCAATCGTGGGGTTATCCTCGCTATTTACTTACAATGAATTATCGAAACAAAGTCGTTACTTACAAATAAATATTAATCTCTTTTAGCACAAAACACGTAATTTGACTAAATTACGCATTAAGAAAATGCATTTAACCACTCTATATACATATCATCTTCGGACGCTCTGGGAATTTGACAGTTGCCGAACAGTGACGAAGATTTCTATGCGCATTATTACTTTTGGAGTACTGTACATACATTAATAATTTTGCTGAAGACTTGTAATGTTTGTAAAAGCTCTAGTTACGTAAGTCCTAAATGAATTTGAATGTAAGAAATCGGAAAGCATATTTATAACTCCGACATTGGTTAAATTTCGTTGTCAGTTACACTCAATACTCGCTTTGTTTTTGTTCTCTGTAATATTTAAAAGAGATAAAGTCAACAATAATGAAGGAAGGAAAATGGACGAAAATCTATATAACAAAAATAAAATTCCACAATTGAGACGTAGGTAAATTAAATTATAGAAAAATTTCTAAATGTGAAAGTGTTTGTCTTTCTTTTTAAAGCGATTTTATGGAGTGCTTTTGAATCGGGATACTTACTGCCACGGTGAAAAATCTTATTCCTATAGGAAACCGTGGCCAAAAATTAGTTAACTTATAATGATATGCCGAATGCCACAGATTACTAAATGCCTTAGTAATAGCTATTTAGTACCTTACAATGGGAAATAATTAGATGATAATGACCTTAGAATAATGATGATGATGATGATCAATTAATTAAATTAAATGTTTCAGAGCTCCGAAGTAACGATATAACAGAAGCAGTGAGGTGCGCTAAGAAAATATTCGCTCGCCACGGTTTCTCTGCATGGGTCGCTTGGCGAAGCTACTGCCAGTATAATCTACCAGATATAAGTTATTGTTAAATAACGTTTATATCTAGAATATTCTACACACCTATATATAGATTATTTTGGACTGCCATTGTATTATTGTGATTTTTAATATTTTAAGGTTTCCGTCCTTATAATAGTGATAATAAAAGTTGTTGTAAGGAAAATGATTAATATCTCGTAGACAGGACTCGTAGCATCAAATAATTTTATACCTACTATTAATTAAGTATCTCAGTTTTAAATATGTAACTATATCATAATTGAATTATATTTCTATTTTGTACTTGACGATGAATTTAGCCAATGATTTGAGAACTGCCATCGTGTTTGGGAACGTAACATAAAATTATATTCTAATTTATTTTATTTACAACGACAGCGGTCCTTTTTGCGCGAATGCTTAATTTACTTATAGAATAAAGTCGTATATAATTAATTAATAAACTTTCAATATAAATGAAAATGAGGTGATTATTTATCTATAAAAGATAACGGAGATTGTCGTGCATTAATTTTAAGCATAAATTCCCAGAAACAGAGCATTTATTATACAATAACAAACACACCTGGTGTGTATGACCTTTCCTTTAAATAAATTATATCTAAAATATTATAATTTTATTCATTCATTTCAAACTTTATTTAAGTGTACATTTACCTCAGGGAGGGTTTGTCTGTTTGTTTTGGTGTTATTTAAGGTAATTAAGACAAAAATTGTGATATGGAAGATAAGTTTCAATAATAATTATTTTTTCTGAATACCTATTCAGAAAAAATAATAATTTAAATTACATAGGTAGGTATTTTTGTAGAAACATAAATCGAAATAACATAATCCGTAGGTACTCGTATCTAGTAGTGTAGTGTTCCATACATTGCTACGCGAATCGAGTTTTCAAGATAAAATAATTTTTAATCATTTGTTGTTTATAAATTAAATTCTTATAATATTTTTAATAATGTAATAGCTAAAAGCGTTTTTTCAAATAGTCATATCATAAGAAAATTAGTAAAACGTGAGCTCATAATATTCATGGTTTTTCCATACGAAACACATTTAAGA
>CAJQZM010037733.1:0-11977 GCA_907164665.1 Colias nastes | reverse complement strand
TGTGAACCCTGAGGAACACCGGATGTCACTGTAATAAAATCTGATCTGTAACCCCCTAATACTGTTGCTTGACTTCGATTCTTTATATAGGACTCCGTCCATCTTAAGAGGTTGCCTCTAATACCAATGGCAAAAAGTTTCATTAACAGAATCTTGTGATCCACCTTATCAAACGCCTTCTCAAAATCCGTATAGATAACATCAATTTGAGAATTGTCATCTAGGTCTCTGTTTATATCGTGCGTAAACTCAAGCAGGTTGGTGATAACGCTTCGCGATTTAATAAAGCCATGGTGATTATTAGGGATGCATCTTGAAGCACTAAAATATATGTTGTTAAAAGCAATACGTTCTAGAAGCTTACCAAATATATTCAACATTGATATTCCTCTGTAATTCGTTATATCGGTTTTAGATTTACTTTTATGTATTGGTACGACTTGCGCCTCTTTCCATCTGTTAGGGAAAATACCTTCCGAAAAAGAGCGTTTAAATAATATTAAAAGGGGAGATAACAGGCCAGATTCACACTTCCTTATAAAAATTGCAGGTATGCCGTCAGTTCCAGCCCCTTTCCGAGGATGAAGTTGTTTAAATATTTTTTTAAGTATAGTCACGTTAACCTCAATGGAATGAAGGTTATCGGACATATTAGCTTCTTTAGCATAGTTGGGGATAGATTGATCGCATGGCTGGAATACGCTTCGGAAATATTCGTTAAACGAGTTGCAAATATCTTGTCCGTTTGTTAATAGACGCCCTTTATAAGACATAGTCTGCGGCAGACTATGGTCAGACCGCTTGTTTTTTATATAAGTCCAGAATTCTTTCGGTGAATTTATAATGCTATTTTGACAGCGGTGTATATACTTATTGTATGATTCTAATTGTAGTTCTTTAACACGGGCTCTGAGAAGAGAGAAAGCGGCATAGTCACACGGATTATTAAACTTTTTCCATTTCTTATGAATTTTTGATTTTTCCTTAATAAGATTAATTAGTGCTGGTGTATACCATTTGGGATAATTATACCGAGACGTAAGTCTGACAATAGGAATATACTCGTCAATACAGGAATATATAACCTTATAAAATGCATCAACAGCGTCATTGACAGTGCCTGAATATAATAGCTCGTGCCAGTTAATATTTTTTAACTTATAGTTGATCCCGTCATAATCACCCTTAAAAAATTTCCGTACCACCCGGGTTTTACATTGTAATGGTTTTATGTATAAATCATTAATAATACATTCGAGTGGACTATGGTAAGGATCAATATTTACTAGCGGCTTAGAGCTTATGCTACAGTGTAAGTGGGTATTAGAAAGAACGAGGTCCAGAACATTACCGCATGTATTCTGAAAAAAGTTGTATTGCTTTAAACCCAGTAAGTTAAATGTGTCTAGTAAATTCAAAGCAGAGTTATAAAGTTCGGAGTTGCATTGTTTTGATATATTAAAGTTGTCATTTTTCCAACTAATAAAAGGAAGATTGAAATCGCCGGTAACTAAAAAATTGTCATTAATATTATTACTGTAAAAATCCTTTAAGGCGTTATCAAAGTCTTTGAGTAAATGGGGAGCGTCAGAATTAGGTGGTATGTATACTGCTATAATGTGTAAATCTTTGCTACTGTAGTTTGAACTGGTATTAAAAGAGGATTTTGGAATAGTTAGCCAAATACTCTCCAATTGTGTGCAAGGTGTAATATGACAAAAAGCCGAAAGACTTTTTTTGACACATATTAACACTCCACCACCTCTCTTTTTATGTTTTCGGTCGTATCTAAAAACGTCATAATTATTATTATTGCAGATTTCTGTGTTCAATATACCATCGCAAAGCCAACTCTCAGTAAAAATTATCAAGTCGTAACTACTACTTTCAATATTTTTATAAAGTAAATGTAATTTAGTGCGCAAACCACGAGCATTCTGATAATAAATACTAAGAGTATTTAATACTACCATTGGATTTAGTTAAGAATAAAAGAATAAAAATAAATAAAATAAACGCTGACGAGAGAATAATACATCAAGAATGTCGTGGTTACGCAAAATATAATATTTCGGTGCTACTATATTATGTTTTAAAATGTTGCAGTACAATATTAATATAATAAAAAGTAAATGTATCGTTAGAAAATACATTGTACACAAATAAATCATAATATTGAGGGTAGTTTGAAATAGTGCTTTATAACTATGCGGTGTTGTAAAATGTGGACATGCTAACAGGGGTGATAAACAGTTGGTATTGTGAAGTAATAGATATAAAATTGTATAAGTTTCAAAATTCATATAATTATAGTTTAAATTGTGTATGAGTAGAAAGTTATAGTGTAATAATATAATGTTGTATATGGAACATTTGTAAAGTGAACTGGTATATCTTAACCTCGTGAAATTAATCTTGAAACGTAACAAAAGGCATATGAACAAAAGTTTACATTTTAAGATTTGCCTAAAAAATCCAACAAATCATTTTCCGAATTAATAGCTTTTGGTGGAGACTTTTCATTGCGACGAACATAAATAATACAGTTTCTCACCCAAACGTATTTAATATTGTATTCTTTTGCGCGAAGTTTGCAGTTGTTCAATAGGATTTTATTTGCTATTGTAAGGTGTTCGTTAACAAAAATTTTTGTCGCATTGTCAGTGTAGTTGAGATCACTCGCGTTTAGTCCCTTCTGTTTATTGAATAATTTGAATTTAGCCAATAGATCGTCTTTACACCTTCTGTTTTTGAGTTTGGCGATTATTTTCCTAGGATGACCTTGTTTTTGTCGAATCGACTGCACCCTCGTAATGAACTCGATGTCTTCTTGCGCAAGAGTGGACCCGATAGTTGAAGATAGATGTAGAAGTATCTCAACCAAATTTTCATTCGACTTTTCGGGAATGCCCACCAGTTCTACGTTTAAAAAACGTGATTTTTGCTGCGTATTTTGGTGTTCTAAGTTGATAACAGAAACCTTCTTCTCGAGATTTGAGATTATGATATCTTTTTTTGCAAGTTCTGAATTGATATTCTGAATTTGACTGCCTAAACTTACTATTTGAGCCTTAGACTTTTTTAACTCGTCTTTTAGGGATTCTACCATATTTAATTTCAAATCAATGTCGGCTAGTCTAGTGAAAATCTCCTCCATAACATTGGCATTAAACTTTGTAGTTAGTTCGTTTACTTCAAAACGCAATTGAGATACATTCTCCGGCAGAGAGGTTAATGGTGCGAGCATCTCTTCTATTCTATTTAGTTGAACTTGATAAGGCGCTGGCTCTTCATGCACAGTAATATTCTTTGAAGCGGTATTAATTGGTTGCGGGCTCTTTCTGCAGTCTGGACACGTCCATGATGATTGCCTGTTACCCAACCGTCGCCAACCAATCTCCGTTAAGCTGACACAGTAGAAGTGGTATGTCATGCGGCAAAGTGAGCACTGGGCACCATCCAAAACATTTTCATCGCACCGTTTGCATAAATTATCCATACCAAGGGTTTGTAATCCCGGAAGATGCACGGACTGGTGATGACGTTGTGTAGATAAGAAATCGCCGGCAGTGATCGTATGAATATACACTGGTCAATACGTCAATTGCGTATGAATGTTCAAACTTAACACTGAATTCACTTTTTAACTGGATATAATATTGAA
Organism: Colias nastes; assembly: GCA_907164665.1. Taxonomy (NCBI): domain Eukaryota; kingdom Metazoa; phylum Arthropoda; class Insecta; order Lepidoptera; family Pieridae; genus Colias; species Colias nastes. Next base: position 8,313 of record CAJQZM010037733.1, on the reverse strand, counting down.
GTGTTTGTGCAAAGTTGTAAACGTTTAACTTTTTCGAGAAATTGAACGGTAAGAACGTCTTTGTCACAGTAGGTTGACAGACTGAACATCACATGACAATGTTTAAATATTTTAAAATTGATTAAGTTTCTATGATTCTAAATTTCTAACCTTGGGATCCCAAAGGGTCAATCTGTATATTATGATGTGATGATTTTTCACATTTGCTTGTTGATGGTATTTCACTTGACTCAAAGACATTGAAATCTGCAATAAAACATTAATTTAATAAATTACTGTTTCTCCACTCATTTAGTCGATACTTATCCAATTTTTTTGAATTGGATAAGTATCTCTGATGATCTGATCATGAATTCCTACTTATACAATTAATATACATACTGTTACATTAATATATGCAGGTCTTGTAGCTTTACGGTTTCTAAATGCTCATATTTATATATGACAAACAGATTATAGTATTGGTACATAAAAGCAAAATTACATTTGTTTGTGCTAAAGAGTTATTAGTAACTTTCAATTGTATTGTGTACACAGAGGTTTCACATGGGTTGATAAATGTAAAATTAAAAACCATAAACAGGTACAAAAAAATTGAAAGATTTTAAAAATTATTACCAGTATTGAGAAAGGAAGATGCAGGAGGGTCTGCAAATATATCTGCTGAATATAAATGATCAACTGGATGTTCTAAAATGAGAAAATGGTATATTAAAAAATTGAACATAAGCTTTAGCAAAACTTAAGTTAGATTGAAAAATGAGTATCATTACCTCGGACAACAACTGGATTTTCCACAATTTCCTCAGTGTCTTCCTTTTTACTGTAGTTATGATCATAATGATCACCTGAAAGTAACCAAATAAACTTTAATTAAATATAAGTTTTTAAACTGTCATGGTCACTAACATAATTATTAATGCAAACATACATGTTTAATTAAATAATTTAAGTAAAGAAATGCATAATCGTAAACAAGAAGAATAACTATTATAGGATATCTATTTCTTACTAAAATCTGGAGAAATTCTTCATTATTACATGTTTCTATGTTCATTGGAAAATAACACATGTCATTATCATAGTTGAATAATCTAAAAGCCAAGTGACAAATGGTATTTAGTTTTCTTGCATTAGTGACACAAATTATTGGTTTCATCCAATTTAATTATGATATCTGTTTAATTTCTGAGATTTTATATGAAATGATGGCATCTTCATTTGGTGTCTATGACCTTTTGTAGTAGTAACCTATAAGCCAACCTAAGAGAGACAAAATAGAAATTCAATATTGTTTTCGGCACTAAATGTGCCTATATATATATATGCCACATGGTGATTTAACCCTTTGAGCTTCAGGAAGGATTTAATGTACAGAAAAATTAAACAAGCACAGCTACATGACATTACATATTATATACAAGCAGTGTACCTATTAATATGTACAGCTTACCAGATAAAGGCACCCCATGCTTGACTTCTTCAGTAGAAAATAGACATGGATAACCATCTTTGAGACGGTTACCCTTGTCATCCAGTTGATATCTATCGAAGTGTTTTTGGCACACACGTTTATTTACTAACTGATCTTTTGATAGACCAAGAAGTTCAGAATTCACTGGCGCCAAAAACGACAGCCATAAAGCCCTAAGTTTATCGTCCTTTGGTAAATTATAAAGGCGATGAGTATTGTTGGTTGAATTACAACCGACAGCACAGCATTTGATTGGAGCCATGGCCACAGACGGGACAAAGCACCAGAGCACTGCTGTATAATTCGTATCGCAAGCAAGGAACTTGGAATCAATCTCAACTCAAGCAATAAAGCGAGGAGAAAGACAACCGAAAAGTACACGAGTTTCGACACGAATGACGGCTCACGGCAACAGGCAACTGATGTCAGTTTGACAAATGACAAATAGCTATACAAAATGGCTGCCAACATGGCTCGCGAAAGTAGCGCTTGGCGCATTTTTTTGGAACTAAGCTGTCGCAGGCCTGAAGCAGACTAAAAAATACAAAGCGGCATCCTTCGCCCCATACAGCTTCGTCCATCACCTTGCTCGCTCTCTCCAGTAGGTGGAAGCGAGATAGTTGCATCGTGTGAGTGAGACATCATAATCACGCGGCACAACCCTTTATTGTTCGCATAGGCAGATAATAACTAGACCGATGTTAATGAGCTATTCTAAGAATTATTTCCCCATACCAAGTTTATCCCCGATTTTTTGGAATCTACGAATGCTACCTGAGGTTATCATACCTTTTTACATAGCTAAGAACATGCACATGTTTTTAAAAACATCTGCAGACACATTTTTATAGAGATTTTTTTCAATATCTTTGTTTAAAACGAGTTAACTTAATTACTTTAATGTTATTATTTTTAGTTTAAAAGCCATTTCTTTGAATTGTTTGCAGCGATATGGATTTTTATTGCTGAGAATTATTGTTTAACTCAACCTTTACATAAAAACTCAAAAAAACCCAGACCAAATAAGTAAAATAAAAAATTAAACGCTAAATGCGAAAATAAAGTGGCATTTTCAAGAAAAAAATTAAAATTGCAATAACTCTTCAACGGCTAACTTTTGGATATGGTATTATAAGATCAAATCAGTTTGTTTTGACCCCTACTGCACGCTCTTAACAGGAATAGGTCGACTTAACCTGTAACCCTGTATATAAAAAAAAAACACATTTAGGAATAATTTTATTTATTTTATATTAAAACTACTTGTACCCTATCTAGTACAATATTATAAGCTAACATGATGAATATTACTATTAAGTATTGAATTTTATCAATAAAATTAAAAGCACAGTACATTAAATTATCCTACATAAATAATATAAAAATATTTGAGTTTCCTTAAACATGATAGCCATAAAAATATGGTTTACAAGATTAATCAGCATTTATTTAACATCACTTTAATAGTGACTTGTCATTTATATTGAAAATTACATACTACAAAGTAATCCATGAACACATTATGAGAGTTACTGTTGATTAGGAGGTTGGAAACTGTATCCTGGATATGGCTGAGCACCAGCCGGTGGGGGTGCACCGGGAGCTGGAGCTCTAGCATACGGGTAGGGGGATGGCGGATATTGGCTAGGTGGATATCCCTGTTGATAGGCATGCGGAGGATAAGCCCCACCAGCTGGAGGGTAATTTTGTGGGTTTTGGGGATATGAGGACTGGGGAGGAGGAGCAGTTGACACTGATGGGGCAGGACTACCAGGTTGCGAGGATGGATTTGAATATGGCGGCTGGCTCGCAGGTGGATATGGAGAAGGTTGTCCGGATGGAGGATATTGTTGTTGAGGACCACTTTGAGGTGGCCCACCAGATGCAGCTGTTGATGGTGGCCCATTATTTCCATGAGTACTAGAATTGAAAGTTGGAGATTGAGCAGATGGAGACCCATATCCTGTACTTGGGGGGTTTTGTGAAGTATATCCACTTGGTGGAGGTTGTGGTGATCTATTAGGTTGGGAAACAGGTGTAGAACCATAAGCAGAAGTGGGTGTTGTATTTTGAAAAGATTGAGTTTGATATGGCTGTGGTTGTGAAGTTGTTGTGTTATATGTGCTAACACCAACATTTGGATAGTTGGCACCCGTTTGAGGAGGTGGATATGCAGAATTTCCTGTATATCCTGGCTGAGATGGACCTCTCACTGGATAGGGGGAACCTGCTGAAGCGGGACTTCCAGGAGGAGGTGCATATGGTTGTTGCCCTGATGATGGCGGATAACCAGGGCCAGGGTGTGTAGAAGGAGGGTAGTTATTTGGAGCAGTGGTGATTGGAGGCCCATAGTTAGAGTTGGGTGGATATCCTTGGGGTTGCTGGGATGGGTTAGGAGGGCCATATCCCTGCCCTGGAGGACCATAACCTCCCTGAGGTGGATATGCTCCTTGATATTGACCTTGATACTGGTTTTGTGGGTATGGTCTTTGACCATATGATTGTGTTGGTCTAGTTGGTGCAGTTGAAACTCCTGATGGTGGACGATATGGTTGTTGTGGTGACCCAGGGACTTCCGCACCAGTTGCTGGAGGATTGAGGGCACCCTGAGGCACATTACCACTTGCTAGTTGATGTGGTGGCTGCAAAAGTGAAAAAGATCATACCTAGATAACATTGAAAAGCATGAAATTGAATTGAGATCAATAAATTTTAAGTTTTTTTCAATATTCTTTAATCTGTAAAAACAATAAAATTATACATATACTCAGTGATCTTAATACATATTCATATTTATAAAGCACTATAATTAATTTAATAAAATGGATCAAGCATTTTTAAATAAAAAAGAAGTAATAATGTGCTACAATGTAGTCCGTACCGGTAAAATAGCTTGAATATTCTGATTAGCGTCGGCCACAGATGCCAAGTAAACCAGATTCCTGTGCAGTACTTGCTGATATTGGTGACATTCAACTAGTTGTCCTTTCGATTGATATTCTTGAATAGTTTGTATTAAATGAGCGTTTTCATCCAACATTTTCTGGATTTGAGCAGGACTTAACGGAGGCCGGTTTCCGCGAGGTGCAAAAGCCACAGACATTTTTAAGATTCTTTACTCGGTACACAAGACAAATCTAGGAAAGTATCAAAGAGCTCTTATTAAAATAATCTATCGTTCGCTAAATGCTATTATTAATCCTTTGTCTTTTTACATTAAAAAGAAAAAGGTATAAAAATAATTTACACACATCACGTCTACGTCTATCGATAGCAAAACACAAAGCAATAAAAAAAAACATTGTCTGAGTTGCCAGTTAGAAGAATATTACTTACCAGACTTAAAAAATATTGTAACGACTTTTGCGATTCTATGTAAAGTTATATTAATTCCACAATATTATTTAGGTAATTTAAAAGATATTACTTTGGAGGATAGGAGGTACATGAGTTAGAACAAACTGTTATGGAATGAATAATAATATAACATGCGCTTAGCGTCGTTATACTTCCCTAAATCTAGGCACTAAATTTAGAAACTCATTTTTTAGGAATTAAAAGTTTCTGTTCACACTGTCCATTTGAAACAGATTTAATGGAGATTACGATTATTTTAAAATTAAAAAAAATGCAGAATCTATCTACGATTTATTTCATGATCGTTTTACATATTAAATCCCGTGTCACCGTTAATTCAAAAGTACCATACGTATCTCACGAGGAAGTGTTATACTTCTATACTTCCCTTAAACTTCCTATTTTCTTCCTATATTTACTTAGATCTATTTATTTGTGTATTCATTCAAAGAAAGATATGCAATAGAAAATTCGTATTAAGATTTAGTTTTATCACAAGTTCTATTCATAAAAAAATCAAATGTCACGATAAGTGATTGGAACAAGAAGCTTATATCTAATACACTGGAGATTTCGGTATGAACATTGACGTGTAACAAGAAAATATTGCCCAGTTCATGTTTTTTATCACTTTCACACCTAACTTGGTATTGCCACTGTTAATACGAAGTTTTCCCAAGGCTACTATGTATGCTGTAATATTCTGTGCAAAAGGTTAGTTTTTGTATATGAGTTTGTTGATAAATTGCCAACAACGTCATTCAGAAGCATTGTTGGATGAGACAATTATTATTTATGCTAAATAAAATAAGTATCTGAACCAATTATTAAAAAGCGATACTCCCTGATTATGGGTAGTCACCATAATAAAATTGTAGCAACTCTCACTTTGTCAATATGGCATGTGTGTCAAAAAAATTGCGTCGCTTCGAATATTTAAGTTAATATTATTGCTTATTTAATGAATATTTTCCGAATATAAAGAATGCATTGTATTGTGCAAAATTGCAGAAGTGTTTGGACACCAAATTCTGGCATAGAATTTCACAGGCAAGTGTATATTTACATTATTTGCAATATTCCTCAATACTCCTGCATTTACCTGTTTAGAATCATTTCAATGGCAAAAATTGTCTAATAATTTAGCATCATTTTAGTAAGCAGTCATGTTAAATTTGTTATTTCCCTAATACTTTATCATTTTTCAACAAGTTTTCAATAAACAAATTTAACAAGTAAGGTAACCATGATGACGAGTTTTTATGGATAGCGAAGAGAATATTTTGTAATAACAATATTATGATGAAAATTTACAACACCATTTTAAAGATTGTTACTAGTAATGAAACAACACACGACATCGGTATTGCACTCACATGTAGTTATAAGATTGTTCGTTTTTACATTGAAATTTATACTTTTTTAACTTACCTCATATTTTTTTTGTTTTACGTATTTCAGCTTTCCAAAAAGTAAAATAAAAAGAAATATATGTGCCCATCAAGGGTAAAATTACTGAGGATTACGACCCAGAAAAAAATACCTTTTGAAAAATAAACTTTGTAAAGTTAGCTGAAATTTGTGCAAGGCTGCTATAAACAGTTTTTCTTTGATGATTTTGGCTTGAAATTGACCCGTCGAAGCAACGCGTTTAAAAAGAAGATCTGAGTAGCTTACAATTTGGTAAACAGCATCTGATGCAAAACACAACTTTCCTCTATTTACAAAGGATGTTAATGCTATATATCGGTTCATATCCAAGCTTTGTAGCCAAAAGTTATTTAAAACTATCATTCTATACCAATTAAAATTGTATGTACCTATAAAGTATGACCAGTAATATTATAATATAAATACTGTTAAAAATATATGTCGTTATTATATTTTATAGACCATGATTTTTAGTTTTTTCTATTTTGAAAAATCCTGAATTTACAAACCAGCGTGGTCACTCCACAGAAAGAGACACAAAACATGACTGACGTCATTCTAGGTCATATTTTCTTGTTACAAGTTAATGGTCATAGTGCAATCTCCAGTGTATTAGATATAAGCTTCTTGGATTGGAATTTGAGCGGATGGCAGATGCCAGATGCCACTGTCAGAGGATGAGAAAGCTGTTTGCGTTTTAGTGTCATTTACATTTCTGTTAATTCATTGAATTAATATAATTTTCAAGTGGGCCCTATAAACGTTATTAACAACAAACAAATAAAAAAAACATGGCATCAGTACTTGTTCCAGAAGTGCCAGCACCAGGATTTTCTTTTGAAAATTGTCAGAGGTGAGAATATTAACCTGGTCTATTTGGTGTATTATTTTGTTTCACTTTCATAAACAAGCAATGTATCTTCTTTTAGAAATGCATTCCTCGACCAAAAAGGCTTTCCTGCACCGAAAGCGACAAAAACCGGCACAACTATCGTCGGTATTATTTATGCTGATGGAGTGATTCTCGGCGCCGATACTCGTGCCACTGAAAACACTGTTGTATCAGATAAAAACTGCCAGAAAATCCACTATCTAGCCAGCAATATGTACTGCTGCGGTGCCGGTACTGCTGCAGACACCGAAATGACTACTCAGACTGTGGCTTCTCAGTTAGAGCTTCAGCGCCTTCACACAGGGCGAGTGGTGCCAGTTGAGACCGCATCAACTCTCTTGAAACGCATGCTGTTCCGTTATCAAGGTCACATTGGGGCTGCCCTGGTGTTGGGTGGTGTGGACCGCACTGGACCTCATATCTATTGTATTTACCCTCATGGATCTGTAGACAAACTACCATATGCAACTATGGGTAAGTACTGTTGCTACCAAAATTAAATATAAATCTCACACATGTTAATTATCATCAACCAAATGAAGTAATAACAAAAAAAATCCTTAACAGGTTCATCATTAACTCTTGTTTTAATTTATAGGTTCTGGATCATTGGCAGCTATGGCTGTTTTTGAGTCACGTTGGAAGCCAAACATGTCTGAAGAAGAAGGCAAGAAGCTTGTTAGAGATGCCATAGCAGCTGGTATCTTCAATGACTTGGGCTCAGGTTCCAATGTTGACTTATGTGTAATCCGCAATACTGGCCCTGCCCAATACTTAAGAACATATGAGGAAGCTAATGTGAAGGTAACATATGAGACTTACAAATATTTATCATATTATAAAAATTTCTGCTTAAATAAAAATATTTCAGAAAACATGAAACAAAAAAAATTCTAATTTTTCCTTGCAACAATTTTCTCTCAACTCTAATTAATAAGGAATCTACATGAAGATGGCTGTATTAATATAATTTTTTTATTAATTTACTTGGTTGCTTATGATTTGATAAGTTTGAAAATATATGAGTGTTTCATGAACTATGTCTTTTATTCCTTTTAAATTTAAATATCATTCAAAGTATTAAAAAAAAACTAATGAAATACAGATGTGAATTCAAGTTCTTCTAATTTCAGGGTAAGAAGCAAGGTTCATACAGATA